>JANPWX010000077.1:1509648-1701306 GCA_024734555.1 Trochalopteron elliotii
GGTGGTCTATAGCATCTGAAGATGTTTTCTGATTTGTAGACTGAGAATCCCTCTTTAAGGAAGATAGAATTTTTTCCAAGGTATCAGAGCCACTGTGGAAAAGTGCAGGGGTTAGCAGGCTTATGTACTAGTCATAGCAACTTAGATATTGTGCTTGAACCTTAATGGTGATTGCAATAATTTTAGCTTTTCATAGTGGTCTAAATGTATGTATAAATTAATAGGGAAATTGGATTACAGACTATTTGTGTTCTGGACTGTTTTTATCAGTAAAAAAGTAGGTAAATTGTTCCTTGTGAGGTGAATTTGTTAGTAAATCTCTTTATATCTATCTCTTCCAACAACAAAAAATGGTCATTAAAAATAGCACCCCTTTGTTGAAAGGCTTTTAAAAAGTCTATGTGTTTGGCTTAATTGCATCTTTAAAATTACTGAAATAATCCTCCAACCATCCTTTCCTATTATCCAGGATTATGAATAAACCTTTAAACAAATTTACTATCTCTTAAAGGCCTGATTCTCAGCTGGTATAAATTAGCATATATTCACTGAAATGTGTAAATTGGCAAACCTCTGGTGCTAGTAGAGCTATATTGATCTAAGTAAACTAGAGACTGCCCAATATTCCACTGAAAATTCTTCAATAGTTTGTTCAAATTACTGTATTACTTCCAGGATGGATTATGGGAATATAAATGTGTTTCCCTGTGGAGGCAAAAATGGTTGACTTTTCCTGTCTCAGTAGAACTTTAATCATTTAGCTGATTTCCATTGGGCTCTCTTATACATAATTTCAAAGTGTTAAGTTGTTATCTTTAAGTCTATTTACACAATAGACAATAACAGCCATAATTGTAAAACAAAATTATATTATTCAATTAACAGTAATTAAAATAATCTAGTTATATTTACTTAGCTCTGTGAAGATTCATTTTCTGTGAGTATGAATGATGGTTACACACTTTAAAAATAAACTATGACTAGATATTTTGCTTTTTTTAATGCTCCTAACACTCACAATGGGTCTCAGTGTCAGCGAGTTTAATTTATTGCACTTTCAGTTATACTGTACTGGTACTGCTTACCTTTTTCTTTTTTCTTTTTTCTTTTTTCTTTTTTCTTTTATCTTTTTTCTTTTTTCTTTTTTCTTTTTTCTTTTTTCTTTTTTTTCTTTTTTTAAAGAGAGTTTCACAGTGTGTGTGAAATTTTAACAGGTTAAACGTACTTCATGTCCATAAGACATACCAACATCTTTTTCAGCAACACCATAAAACATATGAAGAGTAATGTAAGTATTTTGGGGTACCTATACTCAAAGAAGTAGGGTAAAATGACTTTGTACAGAAGTGTGTCTCTTCTACAAGCAGCATTGCAGAGGGGAAAATCAAGAAATACAATATAAAGGAAATTTGATTCTTCTCTAAAGACCGTGCTCAAACTCACTGTTTATCCAACAGAAGAAGCCAAAAAGCTGGCCGCTTACTGCTTTGGTTGGATTATTTGAAGACTGAGTGAGTGAGGTGTTTGAATAAAGTTGTATAATTTATAGCATGCTGATGGAAGTATTTGGCTATAGCAGAAAAGTCATTCAATTCATATTAAAATACTCCCAAATGTATGCATAAAACATAAAAACCAGATATCCAGGCACCAGCTCACCTTTTCAATTCTATATTTACTCACATTTCCCTGCATATGGCCATTAGGAGGACCTGAACTGTTCATAACCACAAGCAATATCAGAGAACTTTCATCTTGCTAAGAATATGTGCAGATTAAAGACAAAACTAGTACTCTTGAATTTTATCAGTCAAAGGTAGACCCTATTTACAATATTTTTTCACTAGAAATCCAGGTTCTATTTAATATACCTAATATTTTCTATTTAATATATCTAATAATAATTGTGGCTCATATTTTTTTATAACACCATAGATAAAACAACTTTATTTCAGTATTTATGTCATTTCTGCACTATAATTTCAATTAGTTTTGAACAAAAAGACATTTTAAAGAGACTTTTAAAAGCACTTTGACTAGAATGAAAGTCGTTACATAAAAACATTTTGTTTTTTATTGAATATATCTTGTGAAAATGTTCATTTATTGTGAATAACAGATTTGGAAAAACAAATATGTTGCTACTTACTTATAAGGCATTTTGTAGCTGTCTAGAAAAATTCAAGAAACAAGACAATACAAAAAAAGAACTAAAATATGAGCATTTATTTAAAGACATTTTCAGAAGAGATTGCAAAACTACAGTAGTTCCTTAAGTTAGGAGCAGTGTGGGAGAAAATTACATTCTATGGATTAATAAGCAAAGGAAATGCAGGGAAATAATTCCCACAATCTTTCATATTTACATGATCTTTCATATATATATTTTAGAAATAATCTAAATATTGTCTCATTTTAATAAATTAATGGTGAGTTAGGACAAACACCTAACGACTTTTCAGTGCCCTGACTATGGTTATTGGTTCTTGATGGGGTGGAGATAATTCCCCCATAGCAGCCTCCATGGAACTGTGTTTTGTGCTTGTAGCCAGAGGAGCTGATAACACACCAGTGCCTTGGCTGCAGCTGAGCATCAGTGGCACAGCATCAGTGTTGTCTCCCACCCCTCCCTCTCTCCCCAAAGGCCTGTAGGCTGGGTGGGCAAGAGGCTGGGAGGGGACACAGCCAGGACAGCTGATCCAAGCCAATGAAAGGCATATTCCATACCATATGACATCATGCTCTGCAATGAAACCTAAGAGAAAGGAATGGGGAGGGGTATTAATTATTAGGGCATTTTTCTTACAAAGCAACCACTATTCATGGTGAAGACCTACTTCCCAGAAAGTAGCTGAACATCACCTGCTGATGATAGTAGATGGAATAGTAGATGGATAGTAGAGGAAAGTAGATGATAAATATTTTTTTTTTACTTCTATGTGCTTCTATGTGTGACCTTTGCTTTTACTTCTTAAATTGTCTTTGCCTCAACCCATGAGATTCTTATTTTCTTCCCCTTTCCCACACAGGAGAAGTGCAAGAAGAATGCAATAGTGGCATTGGGGCCAGCCAAGAACACTCCATCCCATCAAGTCTTCCTGCTTTCAAGCATTTGTGGAGATTAATACTTTCATATAAATTATTTCATGTTTCAATTTTCTTCTGGAATTGAAAAGCAGGGAAAAGAAAAAAATTACCTACAAGCCAATTATTTTGTTGCATGTAGAGGCAAGGCAAGGCAGAAAAATAATTAGTTGGATGTTTCAATATAAAGATCACATAAGGGATGTCAAAGCTAGATTTCAATTCTAGAAGGATGATTGAGTTTTTGTAAACAATTTACATTTCCCTTCTTATATTTTGGTTTCTCTTCTTTGCCTATTATAATCTGAGAAAAAAACCCAAAGTAAAAGTAATACCTTCAACAATAGTTTAGTCTTCCTAGTTCTATGTCTAAAATTTCTTTTTGAACTTGTGTCATTAAATGTTGAATAGTAACATTGTCGAAGCTGATGGTTTTTTGTAAAAGATCCTGAAGATCTACTGGAGTTTTTATGTAGTGCTCTTCCACTCCATGGAAAAGTGAACCTGTTCAAGTGGATCAAAGTTAGCATTAATAATACGAGGATACTTGATTGTTTTGTGAGAATTAATTAGTATTAAAAGAAAAGTTTTTGTAAATATTAATTGGCAGACATATTGTGTTAATGACTGAAGGTATTTTGTAGATACAGTAACTGTAGAGATTTTTATAAATATCAGTATAGTATTATGTGGAGAATGAGAAAAATTTTAAATGAAAATTAAACTTAATACCTTCCAATTAACAAATTGCATCTCTCAAATGTTCTCAGAAGTTCTCTCTATATTTCCCAATGAATCAAATCCCAAATAAGCCTACTACTTTCAACACACGTTACAATGATAAAGCAGCACAAAGTCAAACAGCAATAGTTGAAGATCACAAAGATGAAGATCCAAAATATTTCAAGTTAATTCTATATTGATCTAATTGTTGCATATATTTGAGACCAGACCCAAATAAGGACTTAGCTACTCCAATACACAGCCTTTTAAGGATATAGGATTACACAATAATAAAAGTAAATAATAATAATAATATAGAAAAAAATGTCTGGGAAAAGTTAAAGCAGTAAATTTTGTGTGCAGTTTTGATTCTTTTAAACATTAAAAATATATTTTAAAAGAAAGTTAAAATCCAATGTGGGAGTGCAATTTAAGTTTAATTCATAAGTTAATGTTCTTTTGTAAAATGGTTTGTTCCTTGTACCCTTTCTGTTACCCATTTGGTTTATCCCTGTTTTCCCCCCAGTGACAGTTCTGTGATTGGTTCTGTGTTCTCCCTAAGGTTTTCCCCCCAGAGACAGTTAACTGCCCATCACTTGGCAAGTAGCTTCCTGCTCTTGTCCATCATTTTGGGGGTCTCTCCCCACTTCTGGAAGATTCTGAGAGAGGCGTAGAGTGATTGGGCAGGATCCTGATTGTCACCTTCTAATGTTCATTGTATGGTTGTTTTATATGTTTGTTTATGATATGAGCCACCTCCCTGTTAAACCTCATTGGTTCCCCCCCTGTGTTACACCCCCAGTTAAAAGGTCCCACTCGAGGGTCAGTTGAGGTCTCTGGACACGCTGACACTCGAGGTGAGGACTCCACGCCGGAGTTCCAATAAACTCATTGTGACCCAGCGGTTCCGGAGTCCCCTCTTTTCATCCTCCTGCCATCACCATGCGGGTGCAGCTGAGCAAAAAGAACTCACTCGAATGAGACTGGTGCCGAGGCTAGCCAGGCTTGAGAAACAGGCACAGTCAAAATCCAAATTTAGAGGTTTGCCCCTATGGAGATTCTAAATGCCAAAGCCCAGTTGTGACCTGAATACTCCTTCTCATTGAATTTAGACATGAAGGTAACCAGTGCATCTCAACAGATTATTTTTTTTTTGTTTCCTATTACCTCAACATCTACTATTACAGCTTGTTATATAGCCAAAATTTCCCAAGAAGAGACAGGATAAGCAACCTTAAAAGGATTTAATTCTTTTTTAAGTCCAACCAACCTGTAAAAATGCATTCTTCTGCCATTTAATAAATACAGTTATATGCAACACCTGTGAGCGAAGGCAAAGGGATTTGAGACTGTGCAGCTTTGAGACGCTAAGGCTTCTGGGTGACCTAATTGTGGCCTTTCACAACCTAACAGGAGCCTACAAGAAAAATGGAGAGAGATTTTTACAAGGACATGGAGTAAAACATGGAGAAATGGCTTCAGACTGAAAGAGGGTTTAGAAGAGACATAAGGAAAAATTCTTTACTGTGAGGGTACTGAGGCACTGGAGCAGGTTGATCAGAGAAGTCATGGATGCCCTATCCCTGGAAGTGTTCAAGGATCAGCAACATGATCTAGTGGAAGGTGCCTCTGCCTATGGCAAGGCATTGGAACTAGATGATCATAGTTCATCTAGTTCATCTATGGTTCTATAATCTTAATTCAAAGTACTCAATTCAAACTGCTTTATAGCATGGAAAATACTGGAATTAAAAGTGGGCATGCTTGCCTCTCTACTGCCAGTGTGCCTGAGTCACTGAAAGAGAAAAATACCTGCTTATTTGTGAGTACAGGTTGCTGAACAGCACGGGTATTAAATTCTGGTTCTGTATCGCTATAGATAAGATCAAGGGATTGGTGGTCTCTGATTATATCCTTTGTTTGTTTTGGATTCAGCTCATCAAATTTCCCTTAACTTTCCATGCTTTTTCTCATAGCTTGCTAATTTGGGGGGCTTTTTAACCTGTGTTATCCAGTTCTGAGCTATTTTCACTTTCTCTGCCTCTATACAGCCAGCTAGCATAGGGGTTGAATGCATAACAAAGTCTCCTTCATGCTCCTCATCTTCACAGACTTTGCTGCAGGGGACAGTTCATTTGGCAGTACTTGTCTCTACTTACAGGCATGTGCCTCTGTGTTTTGGGGCTGGCTTCAGCAAAGCCTTTCTGAAGTGTTCTGCAGCTGTTCCCCATGGAATATGCAAAATCTCCTTTTCCATTCCAAAGGGAACAGAAAGGGGAGCAAAAGAGAGCATGGGGTGTGTGACAGAGCTGCTTGTTGGGCTCCTGGCAGCCAGTTAAGGTCAACCCACCACCCTGCAATGGAGTTACACCCCAAGAGACCACTATTGCTTTAGCACAGTAGCAAAAATAATACACATTAGAAAACAATAAATGCTAATTTTTTAGTGTCATAAAGTAATCTTACTAGAAGGGAATATACCATAACTTTTACAGGGGTGTTACTATATGCTTAGTGTATATTTACTGCCTGTTCAGCAAAGGGAGGGAAAGTGCATTCAGCATCTGAGGGGGTTGAATGGAAGGGAGGAATTTAAAAAAACAAGTAGGATGGAAGAATCTGAGACATCAAACTGACTAAATGGCTGACAAACAGCCTGATCATGTTTTTTTCAGCTTTGTCCTTTGTTTTCCCTCCAGATACACCACATCTGTTCATAAGCCTGACTTGTTATGTCATGTTTGATTTAGGCTGTGCAGGGCAGGAATCCTCTCTGTGCTGCATCTGAGTGGTATGTGACATGTTTACATGTGAAAATGAAATAGGCCAGTTGCAGAAGAGGCATTCATATCAGTAAGCAGAAGCATCAGTGAAACACTCTAAAACATTTTTCTAGAAGCTGGACTCAGGTGTTTCACCATGCTGAAGGACACATGCATTTTGAAGGTAGATATTTGTATGAAGCCCATGAAGAGAGTAGGACAGCTACTTTGTATGGGTATGTCAACAGTAATAAAATTAACTTTTCTACCTTACCAAAATAAATATCACAAAATTTCATGTTTAAGAGCTTAAGATTTCGGTGCTTAAAAATTTAAGGACTTAAATCATTAAGATTTAAGTGGACTACCAATAACATAAAATAGTATAGAACAGAACTAGTGCTACTTTTAGGGGAATTTATTTTTGAATTACCATGAGCTGCAAAATGAACTCTATCTGGAGGGGGAAAAAAAAAGATAGTCAAAAATACAAAGACAGATAGAATTCTACTTTATAGAGATTTATTTCCAAGAATATACATGCTCTCCACTTAATCAGTGTAAATTTTATATATTTTACATATAATTTTCACCTGTTTTTGGCAAGATAGAACTTACACTGTTTTTAAAAACTCTTTTTCTTTTAAGAAAAGAGTCATAAAGGTCTTTCTTTCTTTTGTTCTTTCTTTCTTTTTAACTTTTTGTTTCAAGGACACCTATCTGGAAGATAGGTTGTATTTTTTTCATGTTCTGAAGAGATAGGAAAAAAGGGTAAGCATTTATACGTTTTTGTTATGTTTATCATAACTTCAAACTGGTACCTGTTGGGAAAGGGACTGAAGTTCAGGGCTCATGAGGGAGTCACATTCCAGGGGGCCTATTTTGACAACCATCAGTGTGCCACCTCAGAACAAAACTCATTCCAGACCACAGACAAAGGGTTTTAAGGCCAAGGTCTCAAAATCAGGAGTTTCCCATTGTCCACCACCGTGACTGTTTAGCAAACTACAAATTCATATAGAGAGAAACTTGTTTTATTGCTCATGTCCTTAATCTGTCCTTCAGATGTGGTCCATAGTAACTATGGACCTCTTGTGTGTATTAACAAATGGATGTATCTCTATAACATGTTTGACAGAACTTTATAGGTAGGGTGTTTTTAGAACACTATAACTTCAGAAATTTTGTGTTTTATTTCACTTTTTTATTTGAGTGGGAAAAAAAATAAAATGTGACCAAGAGGTGTCTGTGGGAGTGGTGCTGGATGGGTAGCTGGCAGGACAGACTGAGAGAGTTACAGGGGAGTGGGAAGTTTCTAACAGTACAACCTTGCCAAGTGAGTAATAGGTTATGTCACCATTCTACTAATACTGTTGATGTTAACAAGGACAGATCTGTCAACAGTGTGGCTGAACTTCTGACATTTGTCATCTTTTGTCAGCTCTCACATCTCTTTTCAGTTGGGGCTGTACTTTCCTAGAATGTCAGATTTTTGAAAAGAGCCCATTTATGATACTCATAAGGCAAACACAAGGGTACAATGAAGTGGATTTCCATGAGTAATTACATCTGTCAGCAGTGGCAGTATTTATGATCCAGAATCATTAACAAGACACAGAAGCTACCAGGATTCTGCCTGTACCATCTGAATGAGTGACTGCTATTGTCAACTACTGAATGCCCTGAGGAAAGGTGAGGATGATGGTTTTCTGAGGCCCCAGCAAGAGTGACAATGTGCTGGTAAAAAAAACAAGCAAAGAAGTTGGTGTTTCCTTGATTCATACCTGCAGAACTGTTAACCTTGAGCAACACAGCACGATTGGCATAGGCATGATTGCATTTTGAGTGTTAGTTTGATTTCTGTACGCAGGCTTTCAAGGACAGAATGAAAACAACTATTCATAAATACGGCCCCAGTTCTTCTCTTTTCTGTTGTCTGGTCTAACTGAGAGCATCTGATGTCAAAAGAGTTGGAATTTTAGGTATGGAATTTCTGTACATGTATCATTTCAATGATGACAAAAGGAGCCTGGCTACATGACTTTCTCAAAGGTGTAATGAGCCAAAATTTTCAGAGATTATGAATATCTGTTGTAATAGTATTACATTCAGCACTGTTTATCAAAAAGCAGAAATATTATCCCTTCTGTAATTAATTTTTGCCTATCCAAGGTTGATATGAGCACAATCTCACAGATATCTATCAACAGATGATACAAATGAATGTAGCTATACATGCAGAGACATGGATATGAAAAAAAACACAGAAAGTAATATCGAGGATGGGTGGATACTTGTAAGGATAAAACATCTTTTGTCTGCTCATTAATTTGATACAGATTCCAGGAATGGAGGCTAGTATGAATTGTATCCGTTTGTTTGGGTTTGGATTTTTTCAATTAGGAATATCTCAAACATTTGAGGAAAAAGTATGTGCACATAATCATAGTTTGTCTTTTAAAAAATGAGACCTACAGAGAAATACATTATTCTTTAACATGTTTTCAGAAGACACTGGGTTTTTTTCCCAGGGTATAATAAAATTTATAAAAAGAAAAATTGTTTCTGTAGTCATTAATAAGGAAACTAAACTACAAAACAGCATTAAAGATGTTAGTGAGAATTTAAGAACACTTACTGTTCCTAATGCCATACTGCAAGGGATTGTGCTTCTCTATTTCACACAGCAAAAATAACTGACTGGATCAGCAGAATAGAAATACTGTCATTTGCCCTCAGTGTCAAGCTCACAGATTTGCAGCAGTCTCTATCAAAAGCTGTAGTAATACCAATGTGAATTACTTAGACTCTGCTTTCTGTAATTTCGTAATCCATGGTCTTGGGCTTCAGCAAAATTTACATTGGATACAGTGTTGTGAGTTGATTCAGAATGGATTACAAAGGAAATCAGATTTTTAGGGCTAAAAAGGAAAGGTAGATTTACCAAAGTAAAATCCAATAGGAATACATAACTTTTGAGATCAAAGTAATCTTCTAGTTTTTGTTATCCAACCCCACATTGCAGCAAGAATTCCACTACCAGTAGCTGACATTTGAATACATCATAAGCATCATTGAAGTTGCAATTAAGATTTTACAATATTTTGATTCATACTTTACTGCCAGAAAATTCATGAAAAGAAATCAGCTTAAAGAGGAATAATTTGGTGTGTACAATGAGAAACAGTGACTATAACTGGATTAATTTTAAGCAAAACCTATTAAATTAGGCTGACATTATCATAGTACTGACTGTGATTTAAATTAAGTATTGTCCATATGTGTTCACAGAAGTTAATTTCCGCTTAATGTAAATACCAATTGAATTGAGATACATCTATAACAGTGGAAACAGGGTTTCATTTGAATTAATGAAGATATGTTTATTTCTAGGTATACTTTCAGGTCCTCAGTGGAATGGCTTGAAAGTAGGCTGAAACACAGCATGCTCTGTGACCTTTGTTCCATCTGTTCACAAAGGGCCTTGCGATACCCATAACTCAGATTCTACCTATTGCACCCAAGAAGTCTTAAAAAACCTTTTCCATCCTCCATCAGTAATATGATAGTTCAAGGCATGAAAAATATGTGTTGATGGCTTAAAGCTGATCAAGCAACCTGTCACCATTCCCAGCTCATCCACAGCCCTTGTAAATCTGTTCTTGATTTCATAAAACAAAGAATTAGTGTTTTCTGTTTCAGATGCTCTTTCCTAACACCTGTGCTTGAACATAGAGTCCTGAGTCTAGTTTTGGGATCCACATTACAGGAAGGACACCTGCCTGTTAGAGCAGGTCTGAAGGAGGACCATGAAGATGATCAGAAAGCTGAAGCATCTCTCCTATGACAACAGGATGAGGGAGCTGGCTGGGGTTGTTCAGCCTGCAGGAGAGAAGTCTCTGGGAAGACTTTATTGCAGTCTTTCAGCTCCTAAAGAGTGTTTATAAGAAAGAGAGAGGTCTTCTAAGAGAATCTGTAGCAAAATGACATAGGGCAATGATTTTTAAACTGAAAGAAGACAGGTATAGAGTGGCTATTTAGATTGTCTGTATTCTTTACAAGGAGGTCAGTGTAATACTGACTGACAAAGTTTGCCTTGGGAAGATGTTGATGTCCCATCACTGGAAGTGTTCAGAATTAGGTTGGATGGAGCTTTGAGCAACCTAATCCAGTGGAAAGTGTCCCTGCCCATGAGCAAACAGTTGGACTGAAGGATCATTGATTGTTCCTTCCTACCCAATCCACTCTATGATTCTATGAGAAACAGATAAACGATAATTTGGAAAATAATTACAAAACATTTGATACAGGTAGGATGAAGCACATATGCATACATAAAATTCAGAGTAGAAGCAATCTAAATCAGTTCTACCATTGAATTTATGTTGGTGTGAATCTGTGATCTCAGTCAGAAAGGAAATAAATGTGTTGTAGCTTATACTTATTACAATTTGTATGTTTTCTTTTTCTCAGAAGAAAGGGTTACATTACCTACATCTGTTAGCAGTTCATCATGCAACCATATTGTATATCTTTTGAAGAAAAAGCACTGCTTTTGCTTAAGTTTGCATAATATGAATTTGTTCATGGAAAGCTGATGCAGATTAGGGAGGAAAAGAGATGACATTGGTAAAGACATATTTAGATCACTATTGTGTATGAAAAGAGGTCATCTGTAGGAGAAATATATAAATATAAACATGCAATTTCATTTAAAAGATAAGTCCTAAAAGAGGGTATTTTTAAAACAGCATTATAGAACAATTTGCACCAACATTTTGATGCTACTGCAAGAGGAGACTATCTGAGACCTTTACTACTATTAAGGAAAATGAAAATCCTAATTAACATTGAGAGCTCTAATAAGCTTGTCAGGTTTTGAATCCTTAATGCGTGCATTTAGTTCAACATGTCTGTCTCTGCTGAAATCAATTAAGTAAATTAAAAGTCACTTTTTAATTATTTCTTTTTTACTGTATTTTAACACATTTACTAATTGCTTAAAAGTTCTCTGTAAAACGACTGAAATCAGATTTCTGGCCTAGCAGTCCTCTCATGTTGTCAGATATTTTTTCTGATTTATTTGTTGGGAAATGAAATATTGAGGCAGTTGTTCTAGCAATATTTGTGTCTTTGGAGATAACTAGATTTATGTGTTTGTAACTTAGAGATAAAAAATCTCTAATATTCTGATTTTGGAGATTTTTGGAGAAGGAACACAAAACTGAATTCATGTTTGCATTGCATATTTGAGATTCTTGCCACACATAATTTTTACCTTAGAAAGAAGTCAAGAGAAGACTAAAATGCCCTCAGTGCTGCAAGTTCGTATCAGGCCCATCTCACATTAAAATCCACAGAGGAAATATTGCATCAAACAATACTGACAAACAGTCAGTAGATAGTAAATTTAGAGCCTCACTTCAAATATTCCAATGGAAAATGAGAGAATCTCATTTTGAAGTAAATCTGATTTAAATATATATATTCAATTTATGACAAAATGGAAAGACAGATAAAATCATGGTTTTCAGTTCATATCTCAAAAAAGTAACAGCAAAACATATGTCAAGTACTAACTATTTTCCTTTTATGGGTATAATTCTTCATCCATTACCTGTTTTTCCTTTAATTTTAATCATAAAGGTTTGTTTTTTTTTTATTTCAGTTGAATTTTAACAGAATATTATGATGTTTACATACCTTCACTCTGTTCCCTGACACAAGTTTCTAGTTCTCCATCTTTTTCTAGGAGACAGCAACATGGAGTAGCGTGAAGGACTGAGTCAAATAATAAACAACAAAGAACGAAGGCAATGCAAAAATAATTGATTTTCTGAGGTCCAACATACAGTGGAATTTTGTGTAAGGAGTGAACTGCATTATATATTTCTAGCAGGTATTTGGGCAAGCAGCCTTTGTACTTTCAGTGTTCCTATAACAGGATTTTTTTTCCCCTAAGTAAACATAAGAAATAAGAATTCTCTTGAATGTGTAATTAATATAACCACTTCTGATGCTATTTAGTTTCCATGCAACTGAATACATTTAGTTACTGTATAGGAATGTGTAAAATTTCTTCCAATTTCATGCACCTATCTGTAAGTACCAGCTGATATCTGAAGACTTCAATACATATACCCAAATAGTATTCCTTTACATGGTTTCATACAGTTTACAACTCTGTATTCAAATGTATTAACATATATGTACTAGATCAAATTAAAATTAAAAAGCCAGTAAAACACCTGCTGTGTTTTTGGAAGATAGTTGTTGAGTTAGACTAGAAGACCCAACAATACTGAGCAATGGTGTACAGATCAGCAAGGCTACACATTATAACCATTAAAATATTTTTTTCTTCTGTTGGATCAGGATCATCTGCATAATTTTCTCTCCATATAGCAATATGATTTGCTAATTGTGTTGTGTGAAAATACAAATTAACACAAAATGAGAGCAATTTTGATATCAAGATTGATTTATCTGTAGACACTGAAAATTATTCACAATAATATAATGTAAATATTAGCATAAAGAAAAAGTTGTGTTAAAAAGTCAGGGAAAATAACATCTCACTATATTGCTAAAGGTAATCGAGTTTAATTGCAGACATAATATTTGTTAGTATTCATTAGAGTTCTCTTTTTTTCCTGAATTTTAGTTCAATAACACAAAGTTAATGATCTTTTCGTATAGTCAGTTAGATGTGTTGTACAAAAAGTACGTCTACTGTTCATTAGCAAATAAACTCTGGCAGCACTCAGAAATAGCACAAATTCAATTTTTTTTTTTAAACAGTTATTTACCTGTAAAATTAAAGGAACACTGTGAAATATCCAGATTTGTTAGATCAATTCCAGGTTTCCTGGCCAACAGAAATTTTTGCAAGCAGTGTTTAAATATATTAGAATTTCTGATTCATTTTGATTTTGATTCACTTATATAAAAACATGAAACAATTTGTGACAAGCAAGTCACCGTGGAATGCTATACTACTGAATTTGTATTCTAGAAGAACCATAATAGTTTAGCTTATTTTCCTATTTAAGAGATAGGATAGTAATCTAATAATGATTATAATATATTTTCTCTGTGTACATATATATGATGTGCTAAAAATCACCATAATATATTTCTATTGTTGCATTACACTGATTTCGCAACATAGAAAAAAACCCAATATATATTCAGAATAAATGATAGTTAAAATACTTAACATGGATTTTTCATAAAATATGTGTGTGTGCTTACTTTTACTAATATGGAGAAAATCCTTTACCAGAAAAACCTTATACAAGAAAAGCATATTATTTCATATAGGCCTAAGCCTCAACTTTAAGATCCAGTTTCTCCTCCTAGTGAACTAACCTTTTGTCTTGCTGTGCTTGACAGTAAACAGCCTACAGTGATTTTTCCCTTAAAAATATTCCCATCACATGTTATATATTGTCAGAGTGATTTAGGCCACTGTTTCTTAAAATGGTTGAAGTTGTTTCCTTTAGCTATACAAGTATTTGCATGATGAAAGCAATCATATATTGTGTGTCTCATTAAAGATGTTTTCTAGCCTAATCACAACTTGTTGTGACAAAGTAAGTGACAAACTTCATATGTACAAAAATAAGCTTATCTGGAAACCTATCCTAAGAGAAGATAAAAGAAACAAATTGTATAATCAGAGTACCTTAATCTGTGAAGAATGACTGTTAGGGATTGTTGTGCTCATACAGATTTATCTCCCTGCAAGAGCAATATTGGTGAGTTATACATTATTAACACTAGATTATTCATGTCATCAAGACAATATTATTGCAGAGAATTTTAAAAAAAGGGGCTGCAGAACTTCTAATTTTTAAAAAAATCGATTCAGATTAATAATAAAGACTAGCTTTTTGAATATTTTATTGATATCACTTAAATTTTGGGGGTGCTTGTTTGTTTGTTTGTGTGTTTTTACCAGAAATAATTTGTTTCTGGGGAAAGATACAGTATCTCAGGCTATTTTAGGCATTCTAGTTTCTTTTTAAAGTATGCCACCTGGATGAGGGGTCTGTGACGTACCCTGACATTTCAACACTAAGGAAGAAGTTGGTATCAAGCTTTCAAAGCATGCATTATATTACTAAAGAATCAGGAAAGAAAAAAGATAAAGCTTTTAATTTTCACTTCTTTGAGACAACACAGTGCTATTTTTAAAACTACGTTTTTTAAACAACTTGGTTTATTCTGACCTAATGTGACAAGTATGTGAAAAACTCCTAGGCATAGGATTTAATATGTAGAAGTTTATAATGTATATTGAGAGGTGGACTAGAGGACCTTTAAAGGTCCCTTCCAAAGCAAATTATTTTATGATTCTATAAAGATGTACACATTATAGAGTAATAACATATATAATATGTTACACATACAATATTTAATAACATATTATATGTGCTATTAAATATTATATTAATTACATATGTTATTAATTGTAATATGCAATTAATAGTAATATATTAAGTGTTCTAGGAAATATGAGTAGATTATAATAGTGGCAGTGTATATGCCATGTAAAATTCAGCTACTTGCAAGTATGGATTAATCATGTAAGAACTCTAAGGATAGCTGTAAGAGTGCCTGATTATTAAGGTTTGTCTTCCTTTTCTCAGACCTTTTTTCCATACCGTGATGTTTCTAAGAGAACTGAGCTGAAGTCCTGCAATTTTGGGCAACTTTTGGTTTACATGATTATCTGATTCTGAGAAAACAGCTAGAGTTCCTGAGTTTTCACATTACTTACATGAATCATTGGCTATTTCAGCAAGGATACTTCTTCCTTGTTATGAAAATCAGTCTACATTTTACCCATTTATAAAATCTGGGAAAAACTTTCTTTTGCTTGTGCATAACCAAACATATCTAGTAAAGCCTCCCCCCAACCTGTCTTTATCTGTGTATGGTCAGACTTGCCAATGCTTCTAACACTGCTTCTACTGCTGTAGCTGCAGAAATGATGGGCTCTCTGACATACAGCCCAAGATGCCAAACTCTATGTACAAAGAACAAATTGCCATTTGGTTTAGCCCCTCTCTGGGTAGGCAGAGCCATACTGTTTGCTCTGAGCACGATTTTTTTAACTCCGTAATTTGTGAGGAGCTCTTGTCATCAGACTGCTGGAAGTCACAGTGTGTGGCAGATTATGCCCATGTATCAGATAAATGATTTCCCCATTCACTTAGATATTCCAGTCCTTTGGTCAAATACATCTCACAAACTTTTTTGTTTTCAGGAAATTAGTTAAGTAGACAGTTCTAAACAAAACTCAGGTTTTTTTATGTTTCTGAGGACAGGTCATTCTAGTGATTATCTTTATCCATAATACGGGAAACACGACTATTTTCTTTACAGTGTCCTTCACATTCCTCAAATCTTGTTTCAGAAAACTTCATCTCAAAGTCCCTTGCAATGTGTACTCTAAACACTACTCTGCTCAGCTGCAAAAAAACCCCAAAATATTCTTACATAATTTTAGGTATTCTGTACTGAAAACACAAAATTTTGCCTTCTAGTTATAGAAGCCTGTGGCTATATGTAATTTCTTAGAATTGCAGGATGGTTGAATTCATCAGGGGCCTCTGGAGATCATCTAGCCGACCACCCCTGCTCAAAGGAGGCTCAGCTAGAGTAAGGTGCACAGGACCTCGCCTGACTGGGTTTTTAGTGTCCCCAAGGTTGGAGATTCCACAGGCTCTCAGCTACAGTTCCAGTGCTTGACTGCTGCTGTGGGTTCACCCTATATGATAGCTGAGCACTCACATATCTGCTCCTGCATTTTATCCTTTCTTAAATATACTTTCTCCAAAGCACCATCATCTTGCCTGTGGGGCTCCACTGTGCCTTATGTGACAGGTGTGTCAGTTCTTTCATCATCTTGGTGACCCTTCCCTAGACTCCCTAGTATGTCCCTGTCTCTCTTGTACTGGAGAATTCGGAAGTGGACCCAGCACTCCAGATGGCATCACCAGGGCAAAGCAGAGAGGAAGCATTTTCTTCCTTGACCTGCTGGTGACACTTTCCTTAATGTAACACAGGAAGCTCTTGATTTTCCTTCCTTCAAGGGTGCATTTCTGCTTTGGTGTTCAGCTCATTTACTAGGACCTAGAGGTTCTTTTCTGCAAAGCTGCTCTCATATTTGAGTTCCCCCAGAACTCATTGAATATATCATCAAGTGCTAACATTTTTTTTACTGTTCTTTTCAGTTATTTATTTTAAAATGTCTTTACTCAGGTGCAATACTCTGACTAATCCCAAATAAAAATAGTTTCAATGTTCAAATCTCTCTACTAGCCTCTCTCATAAACTTGGAAGCAAATAATTAATTTAGCTTCATTTGCACTGATTTTATACTCTTGAAATCCTATTTTACACTCTGATTACCTCTCATGCCTTTTTGATTCTCTGGCAGAATCCTTGGTTCTGACTTTTTGATGAAAAAATAAATTGTATCCCATGAAGGAAAAAGCATTTCACAGCAATTTTTCTTACACAAAAATATGGTTTGTGACTATTCTATGATAACTCATATACACAGTAATCTTAATATCTTGAAAAAGTTTCTGGCTTCTTAGAGACTCCAAAAATCATCGCCTCTATGAAAATTCATTGCAAAGGGATGCTATAAATGAGCACTGACTCCAAAACCTCTGGCCCAGAACCCTTCCTGCTAGTTTTTGGAACCCAGTCTCAGTGCATACAGACACAGACAGACAGACACAGACAGACACAGACAAATAACACCACCAGTGACAGTCACACAGATGGCCACAGAGAAGATGCTGCCTTCAAGAGCACCCATATACAAGACTCTCACCAAAAAAACAAGCCCAGACAACCACAGCCCCTCCTCTTCTTGGGCTGCCAGAGGCAGGAGGCCACCAGTGAAGCAGAGCAGAGGCAGAAACATCACACTCTTCACATTGACAGGCAAAAATACATCTGTGAATTCCTCAAGAACTGGTCTGATAACCCTACCTGCATCCCAACTTTTTCTACCTTCTTGCATCTTTCTTACATCACAGACCCTCATGTCTGCATCCTTACCAGTGTCAAAGCTCAAGTTTGCCTGTAGTTTTCTCATAGCCCATTAATTATTGTGACTTCTAAGGACTGATTCTTAGCTTTGTCTTCATCATGCTTGTCCGATTTATTTCTCTGTGTATTTTCTTTATGACTTCCTCGTTTTCCTTAACATCCCATTTGACATCACCTTTGATCAGATAATTTTACTACAATAAACATTCCCATATTTCAGGTACTCTGATCAGCACTCTAATCAGTGACTCACCAGCTTTGGTTCTGGTTACTGCCTACTTAACTATTTTTGTGTCTGATTTATGCCTCTGTGTGTTTTGTTTATGGCTTCCTCCTTTTCTTATTATCCATTTTTGCACTGAAAAGTCACAGGTATGTAACCTTGAGGGAACAGAACATCTCTCTTCCACTTTGTACTACAAACCATTTCAATGCCATAATTTAATGGCTGCTAGGGTTCATCGGTATTCAAAGACAGTCTATTTTTCTCAGTGACCCCATAATTGAGATACTTAATTCTGATTGGCGTTTATTCTTTTCTATTTGCCTAGGACTATTTGTAAATATTGAAATGGTTCTTTTGAATGTGTGATAGTGTAATGCTAATACTTAAATGCTCCAGATTTAGGTATGGAATTTACATATCAGACAACAAAAAAATTTCCATGTAAATCAAGGATCAGAAAGTTAATTGCAATAAATTTATATGTTGCATTTATTTTTTTAAGACATAATGTGATAGCTTGTTCCATTTCCTATATATACCAAATAAAATTGTAATGTTTTTCTGCTGAAGCATATTGAGCATGCCAATGATTGTCTTCTCAAACAAGTCTTGAAATACTTACAATAATTCCTGTTATTTCATTTACCACTGCTCTGCAAGATACCTACATTTTTGTCATATAGCATTTGTACAGAAAAATATTTGGACTTGCTTCAGTAACCTATTTCAATGCTTTACACTCAATAAGATCTTTATTTTTTTATTGTTTCTTCTGATATACTGCATTTTATAACTTCATTTCAAAATTACTAAATTCTACATCCATTCAAACTTCTCAGGTTTCCCATAGTGGTTAATTTTAAGACTCTATATCTCTTTTTTATCACTTAAATTAGGTTCCATTAAGCATGTTCTATTTTCATTAAGGTGAATCCTTTCTCTAAAGAAATGGCCCTCTGTAATTTTTTTTCCTTTCCTAACATATCTAAACTTTCTCCATGCATTATTTTTTAAGGATAAATTCACACTGACTTTTATGAGGCTGGATTTTCCAGGTATGAACCATTTCAGTGGTTCATACCTTTATCCTCCTACACAATCATGCCCACTCTAGTTCTTGAAAGGGGAATATGAACAATTAAAACTCTTGACCTTCCTCACTTTCAGGTCAGAAACTTAGCTGAAGGTAAATTAGGGCAGTTGATTATGACAGTGTTTTATTCATAAAGCCAAATACAGCTGAAAGAGAGTATTTCAAAGCAAGCCAGAAAATATTCATGTGGGCAAATTGAACATGTCTAATGCATACAGGTAAGAGGTTACTGCAAGCCTAAATAATGTTTCAATAATCTAAATAAATATGCAACACTAACATTATTAGTATATTTACCATGCTGTTATCTGGATGGTACTGCCTACTTTCCTGTTTTTTATCCCCAAAAACAGATTCATCTCATCTCTGCCTTTTTCTTACAGAACTCTAGTTGGCATTAGACCCAAACCCTGTCAGGAAGAGTGCTAGCAGAAAACCACCATGGGTGATCATACACTGGAGCTAGTGCCTTGGTTCTGTTTAGTTCACAGGTGTAACCATAGTTACACCTCATAGCTTTCTTTTGAGCCTCTACCTTTCATAATAGTATGTTTTATTTGTTTTATTTAATCCCATATTTTTCTGACTAACCTGAAACTGGTTTCTGAACCAGTTCTCTGCCATGTGGTCACTAATTCAAACTTGCAGATGGCTCATCCTTGTCATGGTTTAGCACTGTCAGGCAGCTAATCCTCACTCATCCACTTGCTTACTCCTCACAGCAGGGATGGGGGAGAGAATCAGAAGAGCAAAAGTGAGAAAACTCAGGTTCATAGGTAAAGAAAAAGCTGGGCATGCAAGAAAAGCAAAACAAGACTTCTTTCAGCACTTTCCATGGGAAGGCAGATGTTCAGACATCTCCAGGAAACCAGGGCTTCATCACATGTAATGGTGACATGGGAAGACAAATGCTATAGTTCCAAATATACCCCACTCTTCCCTTCCTCCTTCTAACTACAGATTTATTGCTGAGCATGATACCATATGGCATGGAATATCCCTTTGGTCAGTTGGGGTCAGCTGTCCTGACTTGCTCCCCTTCTAATCTTTTGTGCACTCTCAGCCCTATCACTGGTGTGGTGGTTGTGAGGAGCAGAAATATCCTTCATGCTCAGATATTAACTAAGACTTGGACATGTTATCAGCACTTTTTGGGTCACAGATCCAAAACACAGCACCATACAAGCTATTCTGAACAAAATTAAACCTTTTGCAAATGAAAGCAGTACAATCACAATAAGTCCCAGGGGAGTGGAGTAAGACTATTCGTATTGCCTTAATGTAGTTTACAGTGCCCTGTTTAGTCCCTGGTGTAAGAGAGACAGGGTATTTCAGAAAGCAACTCAAAGCATCCAAGTACCTTTCTTCTTATCTCTACAGAAATTAGGGAAATGGAAGCATTCAATAATAATAAAATCTTAGAACGCCTTGTTCTCTCCTCTACCAATATTTACAGCCTTAAGTATTTTGACAGAATTTAAATACAGTTTTCATAATTACCTTGGCAAAGGGGTAAGGGGAGATTGTGTGACCTGAAAACCAAATGCCTGTGGTGTTTCAAAATTACTTAAACCACAGTTTTCTTGTATGGTTTGAATAACTGTTCTCTGTATTTGCAATAGATAGATCAAAAGTGAGAAAAGGAGAACCTTAACAGGTGAAGACTAAAGTAAGATATATCACAATTTATTTCCCTGCACCAATGATCTCTTGTCTTCCAGTCTTGGAAAAATTAGTATATGACTGATAATTCTGCTGTTATGAAACAAACTAGCTCAGGTGCTTTTTCTTTTTCTTTCTTAATACTAACAGGATAAAGAAGGATTTATTATGATGCATATCAGAGAGCAAAACATGATGAATTAAAAGAATCAGTAGACTGATCATAAGGAAGTTGTTTTAAGAACTTCCACTTTAAGAACTGCAGGTAAACTATTACTGTTCTCTGTATGGAAAACACAGATTCTCTCTCAGCTTTACAGGTTTTTGAAAGAACTTTGATCCTAAAACCTTAGGATGGCAATATATCCTGACAAACATAAAAGTTTTAGTGTGTATAATCGAAACTAGAAATGAAAGATTTCTTTCTGAAAAGAGAAATTTCTCTAAAGGACATAATTATATGAGGGGACTAGAGTTATTTAATGATTCAGGCAAAATACAGGAAAATGCATTTGGGGGAATGTGATTCAAAACTCAAGATATTTTGTTTTGTTGGAAACAGACACTAATATATTCTTGAGCATGGATGAAGAAGGGGACAAAGAGGCAGGGTAAATAATTCAAACCTCAAAGGATAGGTTTGTCTTAAATTTCTGTTCTCTGCCTAACATCTAGTTTTGTAGGTTGAAGACAGAATATAGTAGACTATCTGAAAAAGAAATATTTTTAAATATTTATATTTCAAATTGTTTAACAATTGAAAGAAAGATTTATGTACACAAAATAACTTCTGGCTAGAATATAGCTTCAATACTGATACAGAAAAGGGGATGCTTTTGTGTATATCTTCAAACTGAAATATTTATTATAGTATTTCGAAGTTTTCCTTATAAGCATAAGGTTTTCTATGATCTACCTTTGCCAGAGGTGTAAATTACTGCCAAAGCCTGTGAGCTCCTTTTCCAAACAGAAAAATATGTTCAGATGTATCAATCTCTAATTATTGCTCATGGAAAGCCTTTAATTTAGGTTGCTACTTTAATGGAGTTAGTCCATCATTGGCCTTGCCTTCAATTCATGGAGTTAGTCCCTCCATCCTCGCCTTCCGTTCTTAAAAACATTATAGAAACCAAAGCAAAGTTTTGATGGTTTTGGTTTTGGTTGGATATTTTTAAAATTATTTTTTGCAAGGCTTTTGTAACAGATCTTTAGCTGCCTTTGCTGTCATTAGTGACTATAAACTTTTAAAGAAAATAGAGTTTTAGTTCATACCTGCCAGGAATTCTTATTAACCATTTTAACAGTGTGACCTAAATTTGTTTGGGGCATATTGGAGCTAATGGAGTTGGAAATCCATGTCTCATAGCTGGAAACTCCAGCTGTCAAGAGTACATTTCCATTTTGTCTTACTTGCACATTTATCACTATTGAGTGAGATCCTGTTATACAAGTGCATATGTTCTAATTATTTTCTGAAATTATTTAATTATGTTTTTCCTTTTTTTTTTTTTTTTTTTTTTTTTAACATAGGCTTTGTAGGTTTTGCTTCTGTCCAAGCATGATTAATGGGTTTGTAGGATCCATCATCTTTAACAGCTGTTTCTTCTTTGTTTCTGGGCAACCTCTATAGGCGAAGTTCCCTTGCTCAGTCTCCACAGCTACTTTTAAAATGGTCAGAAATCTGTTGTAGTAACTTATATTTGAAGGTAAAATATAACACAGGGAATTAGTTACAATTTCCCATGTCATATGCAATACTATGAGGTACAATTTCTTTGTAGCTCTTGGTATCTGGTGAATCATCAGCTCTCAAAAGAGGCAATACGTGACATTATCTTAATGCAAAAAATATATCCACTCAGACAATTTTGACTGCATGCACTTTCAAGCAGCTTTTTTCTCTTCTTTTCTCTCCTCTTCCTGAAAATTTATTGAAGTTTATGTAACATGTATGTGTCAAATATTTCATATTTGAAAAGAATTATCTCATTGTAGTACCTATTTATTCGGTTTATTTAATGAATTAAATACAAAATTAGACACATGAATTGAAAAAACAGTGACTGATTACACTGTTTCTGTATGACATTTATTTTAGAATTTTCAGATTAATTTTTTCTTTTTTTATCAGTCCTGGAGCCAGAACTCAAAGAGATCTCAAATTAGTTTTTTTTCTAGTAAGGCTCTGTTGCAGAGACATTGAACCTCTAAATCTCCAAGGACTTATCCAGCACGTTTTAGTGTGACATCTCTTTATTCTCACAATCGATGTAAACAATGTGATAAATTAGTTTCTAACAAAATTGTAACAGTTGAGTGATAACATTGATCACTCATGTGATTTGGGGTTATTTATACATAATGCAATAACGTATAAATTTTGTAGAACACAAGAGAGTAAGGAAATAAGTAACTGCAGAAATATCACAGACTTTTACAGGGAAAGCAGAAGTTTTTATAATGGCTGTAGTACTGTATTAAAAGAAATGAATATATTTCAAAATAAAATCTATCAAAGGATTAGCTACTTCTTTATCTAGCATTAAAAAAACGTTTCACTTATTTTTCTGTTTACTGAGAATTATACTACAGTAGGATATCTAATTTTTGTGTGTCTTATAAATGCAAGTTTATTTACACTCCATTTTGAAAAAAGTCTTTAGACTATTGAATATACTAAATACATTTCTCTGCTGTGTATAAACTGAGCCCTCAAGGGCAGGCTCTGGCACAGGCAGTGCACATCCTTCAAAATACTGAGGACCCTCTTATGATTCATTTTGTAATGTGTGGTATAAAACCTATCATCATAGTAATTTTGATACGTCTAAGTAAAAATTAGAGACAATGACAACTTGATAGCCTGTGCAGAGTGAAATATATGACAAAACTAAATGTGTTATGGATACACACATTCCAGTTTGGAAATAGGGATCTCTCTGACAAGACTATTTAGAAGACTTAATTTAGTTCATTAAAAACTTTAAGAAGAAAGCCATTTATTAACAACACAGTTTGTGCTAATGGCTAATTCTTAATCATTATCACTATTTATTGCTGCATATAAAACCCTGCTAGGTCTTAACACTTCTAAATTAGCTGTGAGTATACATTGCAGCAGAGGTGATGATAAAAAGAACAAAAGAAGTGAGCACTGAAGTATATCACCTCTTTCTTCCCCAGTTTTCCCTACATACGCTGGTGTTCTTGTGTTGTTCCCTCACCCTTCCCTCATCCCCTGCTCCTGATGCTGATTAATCTTGTTTTCACTCTTGCCAGTCTTCCTTCTGGTGTGCTCAGCAGGATGCCTTGCCTTTTTGCAGTCCATTTTGCCTATTTTTTCCTTTGTTCTATATCATGAAATTACTGCATGGGTCACTGTTCATACATTTTTATATGCCCCCGAAGCAGCTATATATGTCTTTGACCTATTAAGGTCAAATTTATGCCTCTGACGATTGCTCACATATTTTGCAAGACATTTTTTTTGTGTTCAGCTATGCTGTCACAGTTAGAGAGTGGTTATGCTTTGCTAGTGATTCAGACAAGTCTAGATGCATGCTTCCATTTGGATTTAAGGCTACTCAATACCAGTTATGTCCTAACTAATAGATTTATTACTTAGAGATGCCATAATCCTGGCTTTTTGCTGCATAGGATCTTAAAATAGAAATGAAGGTCAGTGACGTACCTTTTATGTATTAAAAACCAGCCTGACACTGAGATACCAGGACTACAATAAATCATCAAAGGCAAAGTAATACTTATTGAAGGACAGAGCCTTTGGAATAGGTGTTTCAACATTTTCGAAGTGCAGATACCCAACATAAGTAAAACATATTGAAAAGAGCAGAGAAAATGCATTTGTAACAATTTTAAGGAGACCTTTCCTTAAATAGTAATATTTTATCTTAGTTACATTCTTTTTCATGCAACAAATATCTCTGGATAAATAATAGTTATTTTAGTAGACCATGTTGATTGCATTTAAACACAGACTCTCCAAAATTTTGCTTGTGGGATAACCCTGTGCATTTAGGGGGAAAAGATTTTATCACACAGTAAAAACTTCATAGGATCATACCATTACTGAGTAATTCAGAGATCTTAGATTTCTAACCTCCTGCTCAAAACAGGATCAGGTGTAAAATTAGATAAGGGAGCTCAGAATTTTTCAGTTTAGGTCTTGGAAACCTCCAAGGGCAGAGAGTGCACAGTATCTCTGGTCAGCCTGCTCTACTGCTCTACACATCTTATATTTCCATTAAACTATTTAAATTTCTTTCATTTTTCTGAACTTTATGTGAGGGGGAAAAAAAGGCTGCTATTGCAAGAATGTACTCATTGAGAATGACTTGCAAGAAGGTACTCATTGAGAATGACTCTCTTCAGTTCCACTCTGAGTAGATCAGAAGAAAATAATAATTCCTATGAACAGCATAGCTTTAAGTTTTCACACAAAAGACTGTGTATACTTTGTATTCTTTAAATTGAGTATGTATCATTTGTAGAGACCATAATTCTCTGTCTTCTGTGGCGTACAGGGAAATAGGATTATATGGTTATGTTTCTTGGATAATTTTACTTTGTGATTTTCTGTCTTATACTGTGAAAAAATATTTCAGAAGTTGTTTTTACTGGTAGTGGAACAAATTACTTACTCATTAAGAAAAAAATTATCAAACTGACAGTGAACTCTATAGTAAAGTGGGTGGCAAGCAGGTGTTGAATCTCTGCTTTACATTACTGTTATGAGGATGTAAAATGAAGATGCCACACATATACTCATATAAACCCTTTGATTAACTAAACAGCAATTTTAAAATACTCTCTTATAACTTATCACGGTGTTTTACCCTGTTGCATTAACACTAAAACACCTGGCTGCAAAGCTCAATTAGTGAACATTTTCATTCTGTAGTGCTGGCATTAATGTCTACAGCAGTGAAGAGAAGCTTTTACAAGCTCGCTTGAAGCACTTCCATGAATACATAGCTTTGGTGTTGTATGTGTACTTCTGGTTATTGTATGCATTTGTTCATATTGAATTAGGAAGCATCCTCTGAACTGCTGAATTTGAAGATCTTTTGCCAGCATTTCTAAGGCAATGCTGGACATGCAATTAATGAATTCATGTGAAAGATGTTCCTACAGAACATCCTTTACAAATACTGTAGCTCTGGTTACAGATATGAAAAACAGCTTAAGTGCTCATGTTAAAGATCTATATAGGAATTTCAGGTTTCAGCTGCACTGTTAGTTTCTTGTAAAGTTAAGGCTTCTTTTACATCAACATTTTTGATGTCTTAGTTGCCAAATCACAGCATTGCTTGGGTTTGAAAAAACATTTTGAGATCATCCAGTCCGATCTTGCAAATGATTCTGTCTCTTTTGGCATATTTTGATGTATAGCCCTGTGAACTGAGTTTAGGACCAAATACATGCTACTATTCATTAAATAATGATTTGCCTTGTGCCCAGGGGACTTGGGCTCTCTGCCCAGGCTCTGATGCAGCTGCTGCCTTCCCACTGACAGGTTCAACCAGAAGCAAAGTTGAGCACATGTCCCAGACACACAGGGGACACTGACAAGGCTGGACACACAGGAAGCCACAGAGAAGTATCAATAGCAGCCACACATAGGACTCACACCAGACACAAACCTGGACAGCCACATCCTTTCCTCCTTTCAGCCTGGCAGAGGCAGGAAGTGTGACACAGCACACATACGACACTCTTCAGGTTCACAAGCACACACACAGCTACATATTCCCCAATCACCAGCACAGCTCCTCTGCTGCCTTCCACCCCTGACTGGATCCTGTCCCCTTTTATCCATGCCTCATTCCAGGCATTCTCTGGCTGGTGCAGCTGGATGCTCATCAGAGACATGCAGCACTCAGGTGCCCCACAATAACTGGTTCCCTTGAAAATCAGCACACACCCTCTACACAACAAATACTCCCACTCTGGACCAGAGGTTCATGAACCTATCAGACTTAAAGTTTGACAGCAAATACAGATGTATACCTGGTTTGGTGAAGATACAGACACTTGCTCCCAGCAGTCAGAACCAGACACATGGCTTCTGGCCATCCAGTCCTGCTCCAGTGGCTCGTGCTGAGCCTCTCACCTGTATCACTCACCCTGGTCCCTCCAGTAGCTGGTTTTCAGTCACAAACCATTCCTGTCTCTGGATGGAGGTTAATTGTGCCTGCAGTCTCCAGTGGATGATGGCTGACACCTCATGGGCTGCAGCAGCTCACACCACAGTCCCTTGGGCACCCGACCCACAGACATTTTCTAACTCAAGTAGCTAAACATCCAGTACTCTCATGCTAGTCTCTCCAGTAGTTTGCACTGAATCTATGCAGATACACACAGGACAGTTTGACACAATTATGCAAATGTTAATAAGACAGGACAAACTGCAGCAATAAGGCATAGAGCTTAGCCAGGCAGACATAATGGCTGTGACTATTTTACATATGACCTGAGTTTTTTTAATACCTTTTTCTGTCTATCACTCCCCTTTGTTCCTCCTTTCTCACTTCCCTACCCTCCTTTCTCATGGGCTTGTATAACCCCAGAGATTCCCTCATCCCTTTTTGGCTGACAGGGATTTCCTCCCAGTCTACCCATGGTTTCTTGACAGCCCATCAATTAGTGTGACTAGCAAGGTTTTTTCTTCTCATTGTCTCCATGTTAGTTTGGTCACATTTAAATCGCTATATTTTTAGAGTTGGCCATTTATTCATCCTCCCAATTATGAGATTGATCAGATAACCTTGCTGGAATAGAGATTCTCACAATCCCCTATACTCCTGTCATTAACTGTGAATACTGAAATTTGATTTCCATGACTACCTCACACACACATTGTGTGAGGCAATGACCTTGCAAAGAGGCCACAGTGCCAGCACAAGACGGAACGGTGATGGGAATGGGTTTTACCAACATTTCAAGGACTGCCAGAAAAGATAATATAGCATACAAAGTCCAGCCAGTAGCCTAAATCATCAAGCAAGTTTATGGTGAAGAGACTCACCTAAAGTCAAACCAAGTAGTCTATCCACAGAGTTAGAAACAAATCCAGTGATCATCTGACAGATTATTATGGCTAAGAGGCAAGCCACAGCTTTAGTTCTGTTTCAGCAGGGCTTATGGATAGAGCATACTAGCAACCAATATTCTTTCAGCATACCTTAGACAGTGAAGTACAACCCAGGACTGAGCTTAAATAGAGGTGCTGTGCTCATGAGTAGTGTGTGTGTGGCTGGCAAGCTCCAGGTGATGCTGATCAGGTTCCTTAGGTTTTATTAGTACACTCAGAACCCTGGCAACATGGTTATTATCAGAGAGAATGACAAGCATTGCTAAAGTCAGGATAAAGATCACCCTCTGTTTTACTATTATAGACTAAACCAGTCAAGACACTACAGAATACAATCAGAATGTTCAGTCATGATTTTTCCTTGGTAAATTCATGTTGGCTGCCAAAAATCACCTTCTTGCTCTTCATGTGTTTAGGATAGCTTTAAAAAGAAGTTTGCTCTATAATTTTCCCAGCGTCTGAAGATAGACTGTCTGGCCTATACATCCCTGAATCTTCCTTTATCTCTTCTTGAAGTCAGCACAGATATCCTCCTTTCCCCCCCTCTAATTATCACAACATTTCACAAATGATAGAGAGCAACCTTCCAAGTATTTCAGCACATCTAAGTACATCACATGTGGTTTAATGAACTTGTGTACATCCAGTTATTTTAAACAACCCATAACTTGATCCTAACGTACCATGCCCTTCTCTTCTCTAAACAGTGACATTGGATACATAAACTTGATTTGTGCACCACATCTAAAACTTCCAAAGCTACAGGATTGTTGTGGGGAAATTACACTGTTTAAAATAATATAAGAAAATCTAGGTTTTCTAGGTTCTTTTTCAGATGAATGCAGTGTCTGCCTTACGGGTTAGCAATGAGCGATGACAATTTGCTATTCTTTGCTTCAGCACCTAAAGTGTGGGTTAAATGATATATGGTTACCTAAGGCTTTTTATAACTAGTTCCTTGTTATAATATCATCACTGTAATGCAAACAATCGTTTGTGGCTTTCTAATAATTTTTGTTTTATGGGGAACTAATGAAAAAGCAATAGTCCACTTGGCAGGTAAATGCATTTGGAATATGTAGAATACTACACACAAAATGGCCTGAAAAAAAAATCTTGGCATTTTAAAATTGAGCAGTTGAAGATAATGCTTTGGCTTTGTCTTCACTCTTCATAAAATCATGGCAGTAATACCTCTTTCAGAGTGATGTCACCACAATATATGCTGCCAATTAACAGAGTATTCCCATACTGTTGCAATAAAAGGAAAAGATAATCTTTTATTATCTGTGAAATAACAATTTTGAATTTAGAACAGCTCTACATTAGCATAAGGTAAATAAAACCTACAACGGTGCATTTAATACTGAGAAAAAAAAAGAGAAATATGGAGCTACTTTTTAATGGAACTTTATTCTTGTAATGAGTGTAATGGGAAAAGTGCACGCAAATAAAGGTGGTATCAAAATTTATGACTAGACAAAAACTATGACAAAAAACTATGACAAAAAATTATGACTAGATTAAGGTTTCTGAATCAAATCCCTTTTCCTAATCTTTTCATTCCCTGACTTTGAAGTCTTACCACTGACTGTTAAAACAGATGAGAGCGTGCTTGCAAAGTTTTATAGTCACCACTAGTAGACAGCTTTATGCTTTAATCTTATTCTAGTACTGTCACCAATGCCCCAACCAATAGAAGTAAATAATTTATTAAGAACTTTTCTTCTGGAGAAAGTTCTACATACTCATTTTCCCACCTACCTATTTCCCCTTCAATTAATTACATGACCTTCTATTAAATATATAGACAAGATGTCTCTCTTGACGTTCTCTAAGCAAAGCAATTGACTCTGCATTGATTTGAAATTTGTCTAATGTTTGTTGAAGTTCTACTGGGAATTCAGCGTTTATAAAGAGGAGATCTCAAGGTAATTGCACTTAATTTCAAGGAGAAAGCTTGTAAAAACCCTGCTAATAACATACCTAGTGTAAGCACTTGTTGTCAAGTTGACAGTACAAAGCTAGATAGAATTCTTGAAGTTGAAAGTGTTCAACTACCATAATTTCTTATTAGAAACAGACACGAGTTCTTACTTAAGTATCTTTACAGAGTGCTTATTTTTGCACATAATTTATTTACATCAATGTTCAATTTATTGGTTTTTTTTCCCCTGAAAAACTTTATAAAACAAGTTTCCTGAGATGGAAGAACAGGTTTTTGAAACTGATTTACTACTTTTTAGGTCCCTATGGTAGCACAGAACTTATCTTGGACATAAATTTATGTGTATGTTTGCCGTTGCAGAGGACCATTGCAAAACTTGTAGAATTTACTTTGACGTGTCAAAGAACAATAAACTCAATTTTAGATTATTTTAGTTTAATGTTTAAAATTATAATTCAATTTTCTTTCCATTCCATTTTATAGTTACTCCATCATTCCAGAAAAGCAGTAGATGCTTCATGCATCCATATTTCTTACATAAAGTGTTACCAGTCCTCACCTCTAAAATAGGCAGCGAGAAAAATAATTCTGTTGAATGCTTTGTCATGTGATGGGAATTTTAGACTTCATGAACTTTATTAAACTGCAGCACTGAAAAAAAATAAAGCTTTTCTTTTGTTTCCAGAAGCTGAAATTCCTCTAGTAATGAAATCTAGATGTAAATGTATGTACCTATCAGCACCCAAACAAATTCCCAGAATTTGTGATCTAAGTAGATGCATTGGTAGTTTCTTTAAAAATTAAATCCCATTGTGAAAAATTATCACAATTTGGCTAAAAAAACAACTAAAACTCTTGAGCAATTGAAACTACATTGATGTAGCAGACTAGAAGAAGGACACATCGCAAGGTGAAGTACCTTGCCCAAGGCAGTCCAGCAAACAAATCAAAAAAAAGTTCTCTTCACTAAGAAACAATATTTTTCATAAATATATATTCAATACTGTTCCTTCAATAATGGTACAAATACACGGATTAATTTCTTTAATCCTCCTCTTTTCTTCCTCCCTCACAATGAAAAAATAAATCTTCTTTACCACTGAAATCCATCTCATTTAATTAGCATAATATTTCTTAATGGCTTCTCAAATTAATAAAATTAGCAGCAATAATGGAATAACTAAATGGCATTAAAAGGGAAATGCCTGAGAAATTAAAAACATATGTAAAACGTACAATGGAGACAGCTGTAATTAAAGACATGTCATGCCTTCAGCTACCATAGCAATGCTGAACTAAGAGGATTTACCTTAAAAAGACTTCAGGCATTTGAAGATAGGGAAGAAAAAAAACCCCAGGCCAACCCTTGAAATGAACACCGAACAGCTAAACTTAAGGAACCAAAGAGTTATAAGGACAAAAGAAAGAGGGCAGAAAGTGTAAGAAATTGAACATACAAGAAAAAAGGGATAATTTTACATGGGTAAGGACATTATTCATAATGCTTTTACTTGTCTGAATTTATACCTAAAACCTTTAGTTTAATTTTTGATTTTATTAAACATTTTCATTTATGAACTGGAAGAGATTTCCCATCTTTCAACACATATCTCATTATCAGAATAAATACAGCAGTGAAGTGTCATATAAAATTATTTGGCCTTCCCTTCTGATTTGTTTTTCAATACATTTAGAGTACATTACCAGATTTTTTGAAATGGCACACAAACCATCACTAACATAGGTATAGAAGGTTAGACTGAATGACAGTAAGATGATAACTTGTCCACTTCCATGAAACATGATTAAGAATATAAATAAAAAACACTCCAGAGAAATTAAATAAATTTATGAGCTGTATGTTCTCTACTGTAAACAAAATACATTTGATTGTTTATTTTCTTGTTCAATTAATAATCAAATATTTCATTTGTTCAGTTAAGAAAAAAATATTTATAATTTTTAGGAAAAATGATGCATGAGTGTGTGCATGTGTGTTTTCAGAGGCATACTTACATTCTGAAGTATCAAAATGGATTTTCTCTTCCAGTTATCATGCTGCTTAAAACTACCAAGCAGAAATTTCTCTAATTTGGAATAGAAGGCATATAATAAGAACTTGTATAAATAAGAAACTAACATACCAATGATAGCTGTATGGAAGCCCTGATGGTCAATGATGTCACATTGTGTTTCAGAAAGTGCTGCCTGGTTTGGGTAAACACCTTTGTAGACACCAAGGTCAGAGTATAAGCACTGTAACCTAAAATTTTGAAACAACTCTTTCAAAATAACTGATATAAAGATAGTCCACACTTCTATTTTCCTAGTGACTATAGCTGATAACAACATTGGTAGTAGAAGAATTTGTCATTACTTGGCATCCCTAGGGAATGACTGAATAATTTTCATAATTCTTATTAATTTTTTTTTCATTTGAAGATCTGACAGGGCTATATAATAGAAGTTAAGTCTCACTATCTTCTTCAAAAAGAAAAAGCAACAAAAATATAGGCTTTACAGCAAGGTCCATTGGAACTCTGACCAGAATTCAAGTATGTCAACTCCCTGTTCATGCTCATCTGTCACAGGTTATTCAAATCATCTCTTGTTTTAGTCACCAACACAATAATTAGATTAAATTTCCATTACAAACACTAGACTGTGTATAGAGTGAGTTGGTATATTCAAATGGGAGATTCAGTTGCCTAAGTTCAGATGTTGAATATTATTTTCTGAGACACTTTAGGTTATTCCGTGCAATCATATGGAGCTGGCAGACACAGCAGAGGACCCAGTTTACCTATGATCTTCTGGAGCAGGAGTCAGAGGCCAGATGGAGTAAATTAGGACATCTAAAATGGCCTTAGGAAACACTGTTTAAAGAATGGACTCCTGCCACAGTTAACTGGGTTCAGAAGTATAATATAGGTCAACTTAATAGCTCACAGTGATCATAGCAGGAGCTTGGATATTTGATGTGTGAATGTCTGAGGCTGAACTTTTTCAAACAATAACTTTACCCAATGCCACTTGAAAAATCAACATCTATCTCCCTATCTGCTAAAAAATATATATTTTATTCTTTTGCTTTTACTTTTGTGCAGAATATTCCCCTCTGCTAGGATTCTCTATCTTCTGCAAAAGAAATTCAGACGGTATAAGTGTCCCAATAATGTAATTTCCCCAGTCTGTGTGCTAAATGTATGCATTCTTGGTTATGTTTGTTTCTGGAAAACAAATATTTTGAAGAGAAATATTATTGTACTCATTGTATTGTATTGTAGACTTCTAATGTACTTACTATAAAAGAAGTCTAAAATAACTTTGAAAAAGGAACCCAATTTATCCAGCTTCATAGATGAGGAATCCAAGTCACACAAGACATTGCTTCACTAGTCAAAGGGTCTGTTTTTATTTAAGTGAACTGAGCAATTACAGGGCAACAAAATCTACATTGCTACTTCTTTTTATGAATTCCCACTCTTATGTTCATATTAATGCTGTTCAGGATTTCAAAAAGGATTTGTAATGGTGATCCCATCTTGTTTTCTCCATCAACTCTTACCAAGTTAGTTAGTTATTCTAAATCACCTGTGACAGTACTGTATTTTTAATAGTAACCTGAAATTTACATGCACAGAAATACTAAAAATAATAATAATAAAAAAAATTAAAAAGTTAGGTAGTTCCAAAACAATGAAAATTGCCCACTATGTATTTTTTAAAATCATAGTCCCACAGATGTGTATTGGTGGGAAAGGACCTCAGAAGGTCTTGAGTACCACCTTCTGCTCAAAGCAGGGTCAGCTCTGACTTGAGACCAAGAAGCTCAGGACTTTGTCTAGTCCAATACAAAGGACTTTCAGATCTTCAGATGAAAAATGTTCTGTAAGAGCTATTAATGTTATTCAGTGCTCTTCTAGGAATGTCAGTTATGGGGGTTTCAACACTTATCAACATTTCTGGTGTCTGAACCTTGCCTAGTATCCAAAACCTTTGAAAGATTGTAGAAAGCTGCCTCACAAGGAACTCTGACAGCTCTCTTAGCATTCTTTGATGCATCCCTTTGGGCGTTAGGGAATTGTACAGGTCTAGTTGTCTCAAGTAAATCATGATTTAATCCCCATGCACTTCTGGTTGCTCCCCTTCTCCCTGAACTCTTCAACTAATCACACAGGCTTTGGTGAAGAGTGAATCAAAGCTCTACTGTGCCCACTGTCACTAAATACACCCAACCCATTCTGCAGTGATCCTACGTGTTCTTTGTTCAGCCTTTTAATGTTAACAAAGTGGTGAAAGATATTCTTGATATCCTTGCTATCCCTTGCAAGTCTCAAATTGAGCTGAGCTTTGCTTTTCTTAACATGATCCATAAATTCTCAGGCAATGCCTTTAATTTAAGCAGGAGTGATTTAAACCAGGACTCAAAGTTTCTCTAATTTCTAAATTACATTCAGCTAAAAAAAAATTGGGAACAACAAGCCTAGACCATTCAATTGATGCTAATGAACATACTACAAACTTAACTGAATATATCAGATTTACCAAGTGGATGCCTACGTTACACAGGTTATTAGCCTTTCATTAGTGAGATTTTAGGTGCTTTTTCCAATAAATGTAGTGAAGAGACAGCTTTCTTACTTTCCCTTAAATTTGCATTAAAAAAATGTCTCTCTTATGAATAGAAAATAAGGATGCCTTAATGGAAAGCATATAAATAGTTGATATTAAATCTCCATTACTCTTCAATGTATGAAGCATACAAAATAAAATTATAACCGATTTAGAATTAATTACACAAAACCCAGGAATTAAAAGGGTAAGGACGGAAAATGGCCAGGGTGAAAAGGGACAATGGAGAACTTTCTGCTGAGTCATAAGGTTCAGAGTGGACACCCTTGTGAATTTAGTCTCAGACTTGACCCACGGTTTATGTCTGAAAGTGTTAGCTGCATTTAATCAATAGACTAATTTAAGATCTATAAAAAGATTCAATAGAATTTACTGCAATTCTAACAGTGACTTAATTATAGATCTGAGAGTGCAATATTTATGCTATACTTTCTATTGTGTATTTAAATCTAATCATACTTGGTCTGAAACATGCTCCACTGAGAGGGGGACTCTGCTTGCTGCTGCTCAGGATGGCTCCAAAGGCGTCACTGAGGTCTGCTGTTTATAAAGCTATGAGATGTTTGATTTTAGCTGTTCAGCAACAATGGTACCATTCCCCTCAGACAAAAGTTCTGGAAGAGAATATTTCAAGGCTGCCAAAGACAAGTTACTATATTCACTCTTGGCCTTTGCCTCAGTGCAATTCCCGCCTTACTCATGCAAGAGTTCCATAGGAAGCTCACACTGGAGCAGGTTTACTGGCAGGACTTGTGATCCCACAAGGGCCCAATGCTGGAGCAGTCTATTTCTGAAGGGATACACCCTTGAATCAAGCGATCCATGTTGGGGCAGTGTCCTGGGGTGACATGTTTGTATCTCAATCGTCTGTTGGTTCTGGGAGCTGGGGGAGGGGAGAGGTGCGCAGTTTGTTTTTAGAAACTGTCCTCCACTGGCTGGCCTTGAGAGTCGAATTCAGCACACACAGAGGTTTTTCTTTTTTTTCCAGTAGTTAGTTGGTTAGTGTCTAGCTAGCAGGGGGGAGAAGCTTCACTTTCTTTTTCCTTCTTCTCCTGTTTTTTTTTTTTCTTTTTTTTTCTTTTATTCTCTCCTGTTTTTTTTTCCTTTTTTCGCCTTTCCTTGGAACTGTTAAAAATCTCTCCAGGCTGAGGACCCGGGGGAGCGCCGTGGGGGTTGCATCTGGAACCCACCAAGATCCGCACAGCAACGTTTCCCAGCACCAGAGGAACTGAGACAGAGCAGCCACCTACAGGACAGACTTCTTTGCTAAATCTGTCATCTCTGCAGAGCAGCGTGAAGTTCTTATCATCGGGTATTGTTCAATTTATTGTGCCAGGGAGTGCTTTGACTGTTTAATAAACAGGGTTCTTTCCACTTCTCTCTGAGGAGGTTTCTTTTTTGAACCGGCTGGGGGGAGGGGAGGGAGTGCCCCTTAGGAAGTTTCCTCCCAGATTTGCCCTAAACCACTACAGGCAGTTCCTGAAGAACTACAGCCCATTGGAAGGACTCGTGTTGGAGAATCTCATTGGGAATCTCTCCCACAGAATCGGCCCCATAATGGAGAAAGGGAAGAACATGAAGAGGAAGGAGTGCCAGAGAAAAAACATGATGAACTGACTGCAACTCCCATTTCCCATCTCCCCATACTGTTAGGGGAAGGAGGTAGAGAAAACTGTGAGTGAATTGAAATCCAGAAAGAAGGGAATGGTAGAAGAAATTTTAGCAATTGGTTTTAGTTTTAATTATCCTATGCTGATTTGATTAATACTAAATTAAACCAATTTCCCTAAGTCGAGTCTGCTTTGCCTGTGACAATAAACAGTGATTGTTCCATCCGTCCCTGATGTTGTTGCAATCCACAAGTCACAAATTATTTTTCTTCTCCCTTTTCCAGCTGAGGAGGGGAGTCATAGACCAGCATCAGTTCACATCTGGCATCCAGGCAGGGTCAACTAACCACATTTACTGAAATATTCCCTCATCACTACTGCTGATAGAGTGGATAATTTCTTAACCTGTTAAAGTTAGCCAGGTTCAAAAGGACTTCACATTTGAATATAGGTATCTAGTATTATCCATTTTTTCTGGAAGAACTCACATCTTAAAACTTAAAAGTTGATTGGTATTTGTAGAACTCCCGAGCTTGCTCGATGAGCCTCTTAAAAGGATTTAAGATTCTTTTATGCAGCCTGAGCTAGCCTGCTGCTTTAGCACGAAAGTGATTTTTTTCCAAGAAAGTTATAGCAAAAACCAATTAGTAACTGGCTTTGAAGTTGACAGCTCGATTAACCAATTAGGGAGTTAGAGACACCTCTGGACTACACAGGTTAAAAATCAGAGAAATCCTGGGAAAGTTCCTTTTCCTCCCAGACCCAGAACAGGTAACAAGGCTGGTCCCAGTCCCCTGCATGGCTGCCGGGGCCTGGCGGGCCGGCCGGGCCCTGCCGCTGCAGCCCTCCTGGCTGGGATGGGCCCAATGGCTCCCGGGCAGAGGGAGGGGAGGAGAGTACGGCCTGTCCCGGCCGAGCCTGGGCCCAAGTGGCTGCAAACATCTGCCACTACGCCAGACTTCCATCACGGCCCGGACTGAGTCCCCACCTCCTCCAGCAGCTGACGGGCAGAGGAAGTGCTGGGGTCGGGGCGGGGGGAAAGCCCAGCTACACGACAGATCCTGGCTCCAGCCCCGGCATGGCCTGAGTCTGCCACCTTCAGCCATCTCCCAGGGAACAATCAGCATGCCCTCTGCAGACCTGGGAGAATGTTAACTTTTTCCTTACACAGATGAAGCTTGCAAAGCACTAACCTTTCTCTGAGTGAGAGAAAAGCTAGAGTGGAAGACATGTAAAGAGGCAATATGAAGATACTAGGGTCGGTGAAGGAAAAGTTACATCTTAGATGAGGAGATGGAGAAAATGCCTTGGTTTTTGGGCAGAAATTTTTGTAAGCTGCGGTAACAGACTGCAATATGCTAGAATATCCCTTTAAATCGTGGAAAAAATATGCATTTGTGGAGATGATGAGAGTATTTAAATTGTAGACATAAGCAAAGGCATTTGTGGTGGATTAAGTAAATATTGAAATAACTGTGATCTAATGGAGAATTTTGAACAGAGGAAGAGAGAAAGATAGAAGTCCTCTGCTACCAGGGAAAAAAGAAGACCTCTGTTTCTTGAGATGAAGATTATTTTAGAGATAGTGATGAAAATCCTTTGCTTTTGGAACCGTCCATATTTAAAATGAAACCCCATGAGTATGCATAAGTCCATGGCCTATATGTAGCCACGGGAAAGGCTGTGTGATATGGGAGGTTCACAACTGCAGATTTCCCCAGGCAGCTGCTTTTGTGAGTTAAAAGCCACAAGCAGAATGTTTCTATCTTGCGGAAAGTTACCATAACAGAACAAAAGAAATTTCACTTTCTAAGTGGACTGATGAAAGACTTTTTTATAAGTGGTACTGATCTAGAGTTCCACGTTTTGTCTTTATATGTTGTCTGTGAGAATAGAAAAGAAGCTGTTGAGGGGGAGAGGGAAGTGTTGCAAAGGTTTTATTCTGATTCTTATTAATTTTTTTCTGTCTTGTAGTTTTTTTAATAAACCTGTCTTTATACTTTTTAAGTTTGAGCTTGCTTTGCTTTTCTTCTAATCCTGTCTCACAGCAGAGAAAAAGTAAATGATTCTAGTGAGTACCCAGATCAGTACACTAATTTTGGGAAGCAGAAATTGGCGAATGTGAAACCATTACTGCTAGATGCATGGGAGAAAATATCTACAAGATATTCCTCAAGAGATCAAAACAACAAAAGCTTCACTGGCAAATCAGGGAATTTTGGCTAAAGTTTAGCACAACATTTAATCACCATAAAGCATTTCGCAGTGACTTAGCCAAATCCAGCCCATCCAACTTTAGGCTATTCAAACTTCAAGAGGAAGAAATTAAAAGAAGAAGAAAGAGAGAAGAAATAAAGAAAAGAACAAAAACAGCTACCACTCTTGGTTCCAGCAGTGTTCCAGGTGATATAAAATGCAAGGGATGTAGAGTCAAGACAATGTTCTCATCGTGCTCTGGCTTAAAATACCCTTTGACTTTCCTGGCCCCTTCCCCCAGTTGAGACTTCTGGTCATTTGGCCACTCAGGAGCTGGGTTAGGGGCTGCAGGGGTGAGGTGTGGAGCGTTGTCTCTGGTGTGCCAGGGACTGGTGATCACTGCAGGACTGGGATCAAGTCCCAGGGTGGGGGTTGGTGTATGGAGCAGTGCATTGCCTTGCCAGGACAAGACTTCACCTGCCTTTTTCCCCACACATGCCCTGAAAATGTCTCAGCCAGCCATCATTCCAGTCTCATACACTATTGTTTTTGCAATCAAATTATTTGACTTGAAATGAGGGCAGTGGTCCATGTAGTGTCAAATTGCTATTTCTATTCTAAAAGAGAGGAAGTAAGGGAGAGATATTTACAGCTACAAGCAGGGGAGCATGCCAAAGAACTGGGTGTCCTGCTCTTCTTACTTTGAAGAGATAGGAGGGAGGAAACTGCTGCTTGTTGTTGTCCCAGATGGTATCTAATAAATTAAACAATCCATCTCCCTCAGCACAAGTAATCCTTGTTTTTCACATCTCCACCATATGGATCACCATTTGGTCAGTCCCAGCGATTTTCTGCCCAATTACTGCTTAGTTTGTCTTTACTGACACAGAATTTTGTACCTTCCAATGCCAAAACAGCAGAGGTGATTGTTGCCACTGGAAGACTAGTGATAAAACATCTTCCAGAGCTGCACATGGAAGAGTTTATCTGTCCACTGCCTCACTTATTCTGACACCTTTAATTTCTTTTTCAAATTAATTCTTAAGCTCTATGAGTTTGATTCTTAGCATTCTTTGTAATTTATCCTGGAATATTAATTAATACCTTAATGAAAATCTAAAATTAGTAGTCAACACTTAGTTCAATCTTACCCAGAATTTAAAAAAGAGAAAAGATAGAAAGGGAAAGGAATCAAAAATAAAGCATTAAGTTTCTCTTCTTTCTAATCCCAAAATTTGAAAATTCTATCAACTAAGTTCTTGGCAGCAGCATTGGTTGAGTTAATGTATGCTTTTTTCTTAGTAACGTTTCTGTTACTTTTTAGGAAGATGAATTAAGCTTTACTTTTATTTCTGGAGCCATCCTTTTTTTGTGAGAGAAGGTTGTTTGTATCTTTTGAGTATAAGATTTGCCTGTTTTGTACCTTATGTCCTAAGTCCTGATGAAGACAGGTATCAAGGAGTGAGTTGAAGCAGTGGGTCTCTAGTTGTTCACATTTCTTAGCTGTTGACTAACTCTTTGGTTCAATCTGGAATTGGCTATCCATACCTAAAAGTATGGACCTTAAGTATATAATATTAAGCCAGTTCATACAATTTAGTTTTGTCCTCTCGTACATGCAAATGCTGAAGAAGAACTGATCTAGGACCAAGTGTCTCCCAGAAAGCCTTCCTTGCCATGAACAGTCCTTGCTGGTAGTCGATAACTTAGTAATATGATAGAAGTCCTGCCATGATCTCTACAGTAGCTATAAAGGGTTGGACTAGAGGTCTGACTTACTCTAGACACCTACAACTAAGCTTTCTTATAATTTATAAGCATTAATGCAGAAGCAACTAGGTCTCTTGCTTGTTTCATGTAACAAATTTTGTATTACTGTAGCATGAGGCAAGATGTCCTCTATCTTCATTTTTATTAACACCTAGATGACTGGATTTGTATAAGTAGTTCACCAAATAGATCTCTGCATTTGTTCAGATAGATTCCATCATTTCTTCTCAGATTAAAGTTGACAAAAAAAGTATTTCTAAAATGACATCATGAATTAGTAGTCCACTTTGTGCACCACAGAGTCATGGAGCTGTTCAGGGACTGATCAGCAGGAAGTGTATGCTAAAATTTTTGTTGTAAACATATGTAAATGTATATATGAGAATGTGAGACTCACTTCTCTAAATGTAAACACAGAAATATTCTGTCTAACAGAATGGGTTAACATGAACCCTAAACATACCATTACAAGTTATTATAATAATTTAGAAAAGGGTTTGAAATTTGGTAATAGTTTAAAGCTTGTTTTTCTTCTCGATGTGATGGGTTGAACTTCTCTGGTTGCCAGGTGCCCAAAAAGCTGTTCTACCACTTGCTCTTCTCAGCTGGACAGGGGAGAGAAAAAAGGTGGAAAACAACTCAGAGGGTAAGATAAGGGAGTTTACTAAAGTAAAAGTGAAAGGATGAACGTGCACAAGCAAAGGAAAAAAAAATCACTACTTTTCATTACCCAGCAATGTACGACCACTCCTGTGAAGCAGGGCTGCCACATCTGTATTGGTCATTCTGGAAAGCAATGACTTTAAACAAGTGCTCTGCTTCTTCCTACTTTTCTTAGCCTTTACATCTGAACCAACATCATATGGTATAGAATATCCCTTTGGTCAATTTGGGTCACCTGTCCTAGTTGCATCCCCTCCCAAGATTCTGTCCACCCCTGTCTATGGAAGGGGGACACAATGTTGGAGAGACAGCACTGATGCTGTGCCCGTGCTGCTCAGCAGAAGCCATTGGTGTTGCTGCCAACACCTTTTCAGCAACCAATCCAAAGAAGAGCAGTAGGAGGGCTGCTCTAGTAAAAAATAACTCCATCTCTGCTACATCCAATATACTTGCCTTCTCTTTGCCTCAAAATCAGTACATGGATGCGTACAGCCAGCAAATAAGAGATGTTTTTATTCTTGTTCATATATCAGAATCTTAATATATGTTTGTGTCTATTCTTGGTAAGGGAGTCATCACTCTCGCTTATTCCACAGACAAAAAGAGAAAGAATATTGTAAATTCTGTGACATTAATTTGTAGCACAAGTGAAATCATGTCTGGTTTTCAAAGGCTTTTCAGAGCAAATTAATGGCAAGGAATAAAACACTGAACAAAATGCTATTAAACACTGAAGAAACTGCACTAGATTAAAGATTATATATGGCACAGTGTGAAACGTTGTTTGTAGTCTTAATTTGGTTTGGTTTGATTTTTTTAAAATTCCTTTGAATCCCTTCTCAGAGTGGCCACAGATTCAATAGGGCCAAGTGCTAGGTCATGCATTGAGTCTCAACAATAACATGTAACACTGACTGGGGCAGAGTGACTGGAAAGCTGCCCCATGGAAGGGACCTGAGGATACTGGTTGACAGTGTCTGAACATGAGCCAGTGTGCCCAGGTGGCCAAGAAGGCCAGTGACATCCTGGTCTGTATCAGCACAGCAATAATGTGGCCAGCAGGAGCAGGGCAGTGACTGTCTCCTGTTCCCAGCACTGGTAAGGTTACACCTCGAGTGCTGTGCCCAGTTCTGGGCCCCTCACCACAAGGAAAACATTGAGGTGCTGGAGCAAGTCTAGAAAAGGGCAGCAGAGCTGGTGAAGGGACTTGGGCACAAGTCTTGTGAGGACAGCTGAGGGAGCTGGGGTTGTTTTTTGTGGAGAAAAGGAGACTGAGAAGAGATTTTACCACTCTACAACTACCTGAATTGAGGTTGTAGTGAGGTGGGGTTCTGTCTCTTCTCATAGGACAATAAGAAATGGCCTCAAGCTGTCACAGAATCACAGAATATTCAGAGTTGGAAAAGTTGCACTAAAGGTTTAAATTAGATATTGAAAAAAATTTATTCACTGAAGGTTGTCCAATACTGGAACAGGCTGTCCTGGTAATGGAATCACCATTTCTGGAGGTATTTAAAAGGTGTGTAGATGTGGCTCTGAGGGAAACAATTTCATGGTGGACTTGGCAGTGCTGTGTTAACAGTTGACTTCAATGATCTTAGACGTCTTTTCAAACCTAAATGATTCCATGATCCTATGAATGTATTTTATTTGAAACATGAGCTTTTTAAACTTTGTCCTCCCCAGCACACTGGTTTTATAAATGTAATTTTAATACCAGCATACTTGCCATGCCTCAGAGATAAAAGTTTTCAGTTTTCTTAATGCCAAGCAAAACAATTGTGTTGTCATCAGGTACCAATACATTTTTGAGCCAATATTTGAGTATTTCTAATGAATTTAGTGTTATCATCTTATGCAATGAGAGGCCACTACCACTATTAAAAATAACTGTTTTCCAGGCTTGTAATTTCCTCCAAACACACTAAAGAGAATGTTTTACATGATCACAGTTCAGATGAATAAATGTGTTTTGTTACTGAAGAATGAATCAAAAAAAGAGGAAAGAAAAAAGGAAAAATAAAGGAAATAATTTGGAATTAAATTCAACACAAGTCATATCTGGACCACAAGTCGGTAGAGGTAGTCAGGAATGGAACAAACCAGTATTCAGAAAAACTGTTCAGGGCTACCATTTTAGCATTATAAATATAGGCAAAATAACATTAAACACTATAAATATTATTTTTCAATACTTGAAAGCTACTGGTCCAGCTGTAAAAATGGATTTAGCAAGGATGACTTTAGATCCTCTAGACTCCTCACAGGATAGATAGAGTTGTGACATTGGAATGGCTTAAAGAAGAAAAAAAAAAACTAGTCGAAGACTTGAAGATGTTTTGGTACAATGGATTGACACATTTGAGATTCTACAAGCTTTACAAGTTAGTAAGTAAATTTTAGTTGTTCAAAGTCTTGTTGTAGCCTTAGATATTTAAGTATTTAACTTTGAATATATACTACTTGTTCAGAAATGTGGCGTCTGATGTCTGGAGATTCTCAGACTGGGGGTGAAGGCCCCATGAATTTTATACTTCAGGAGGTGGTTTTCATCCACATGGAAAAATGTATTAAAAGGAGGTAGGCTTCACTTGCCTTGCTGAAGGACAAATACCAATAAATAAAGAATACATAATTTTAGAATCTGAAAAGGCAAGTCCTAGGCAAGTACATCAACGTGTAGGTGTTTTCGTTTTGTGGGATTTTTTATATCCACTCTCAGATCCTACCTTGAAATGTAGAAACAGTTAATGATTCAGAAACTCAACATTTTATTTATAATGATTAGAGTCCTGTCCAGTAGACTAAGGCTACATCCTTTAATGAAATTTATACTGTATGCCTGACTTTATTTTGGGTTGGCTGTGACAGACAAAAGAGATGGTGGTGTTAAAAGAAGATGTAAGAGTTATATAGCTCTGGGGTACTCAGCAGCCATTTGGCTTTTCAAGAATATAATGTGTCTTTCTGGGAAGGGTTTACCTAAATTAGCTAAGAACAAAATAAACAATTGTCAAAATTACTAGAGCACTGAAAGTAGTGTTGCTTTTATTAGAAACTCTCTTTTCTCCTAGTACATGGGATGCTCAATATACTTTTAACTGAGAGGAGTTTAAAATACAAGTATTTCAATATTTTACCCCCAATTTTAGGGGAAGTTCTGTAATTTTAATCTGTATTTCTGTTTTTCTCTTTGAATTCAATACAATGATAGCCAACTAGATATAAATAAAACTAATGTAGAAAATTGGATTATTCAAGTATTTGAGATTTAGGTATTGTTTTCTCAGTTTCACATAGCACTGAGCAAGAGGTTGAAATTTGAGCAGAAACTCAGAAAAATTTAACCCAGAAAAAACCAGCCAAATCTCTAAGTATGTCTGGTGTTTTTTTCCTAAAGTTGTTCTATGGAAATATTTATGGTGATTCTTTATTATTTACCTTTAGATCTCTAAGATAAGTCCTGAACTGATTATTTCCAGCCTTCAACTCTGAAATGTTCTGCTTCACACAGCTTCAGGAAAGTAGTCTAGAGAACCTGATAAGGAAATACTATGGTAAAATCTCAGTGTTTAATGGAAAATTACATCAAAAGGATTCAAAGAAGAAAGATAATATTATTACTTTCAGAAGTTACTATCTATTTTGTAACATCATTATGCTAGTACAATTAATAATACTCTTTGAGAGAGTGAAGCACTGGTTCTGACACCTGTCAAGTGATTTTCAACAGCTAATTTTAAAACATAATGATGCAAATGAGTACAGATTGTGGCACTTTTTTTTTTTTTTTGGTGGAAAATATTTTCTCTTTTCAAAGCTATGAAAATATTGGAGCATTGCTATATCATGGAATGCATAACATTCTATATTATTCCGTAAAATATAGAGTGATAATTCTTAATTTAATATTGTCTAATATATTTTTTGTTTTTCACAAGCTCTATGGCAATCTACATTAATAAAAATAAGGGTAGGTATGGCTTTTATGTGTCCTTTTGGTTTGCACCTATTCCATAAAAAGGCTTCAAACCATTATTTTATGTCACAGTTCAATATGTTGAAATAAAAATTATCCTATTTAAAGTTAAATATTTTTTGGAATGGTGATAACAGTTCTGGCATTTCAAGACAGAAGGTTACAGGAAAAGGAATACTTTTCAATACATACAATATGTTGAAATCTGTACTTCTGGTGAAGGTGAGAAATGCAAATTGAAATAATTCTTTCCCAGCCTTGACATTTGTCAGCAAGTTCTTATATTCCACTCATCAGTTCCTACTGTCAGGAATAACTACAGGTTGTGCTATTAAAAGAACACTAAGATTGGTCATTCCCTAATCTGGAAACTCTGTGAACTCCCTGATCTGGGAACTGTTGTAAGGAGGTGAAGTGGGATAGAATTTCCAGGCTGAAACCAACAGCAGCTCTCTCAACTTTTCTTCATACTCCAGCCGTCTGATCATTTTCATGGCCCTTCTCTGGACCTGCACTAATGGATTGATGTCTCTCTTGTGCTGGGAGCCACCGAGATGGATGCAGTGGTCCAGGTGTGGTCTCACAGAAGCAGAGGTGAAGAAAGTGATCGTTCACATCTGTTGAGCACAGGTGAGGCCATGCCTGGAGTACTATGTCCAGGTTTTTCTGCTTAGTACAAGAGGCATGAAACTACTGGACTGAGTCCAGCAAAGAGCCCCAAAGTACATTAAGGGAGTGAAGCACCTGTCATGTAAGAAAAGACGGAGTGAGCTGAGCATGTTACCGTGGAATACAATTTAGATCTGTTCAGAACAGGGGCAGTTCCTTCTTACAGCTGCAGAAGAGAACACAGAGCACCAAAAGGACCACTTCTGTTGATATGAACTCTGCCCAAATGAGCTGAGGAGGAATCTCATCAATATCTACAGCACCTGAAGAGAGTGCAAGAAGATGGAGCCAGAGTGTTTTTAATGGTGTCCAGTAACAGGAGTAGAGACAATAAACCTCTTTAAACTCAACAGGTTCTCTTTGAACATCAGGAAGCACTTTTTTTTACTAGTGGTGACTGGCCTTTGGCACAGGCTGTACAGAGAGGTTACAGAGAAGCTGTGTAATTTTCCTCATTCGAGATACTCAAAAGCTGTCTGGACACAGTGCTCAGAAATCCTGTGTTATGTGACTCTGCTTGACCTCCTGAGGTGCCTTCCAACCTCGAGTATTGTGATTCTGTGATTGTCAGATCTTGAATGAGTTAATGGTCATAAATTGTGACTGCAATGATTCTAATGGGGTATCTAAGAATGAATTTTCTACCAGGAGGACAGCCAAGAAGTGGAACAAGTTGTCATATCTTGAGATTGTGGATTTTCTGTTCATAGAGGTTTTCAAGATCATACTGCACACAATACTGGCCAACCTAGAATCATAGAATTGTTGAGGTCATTGAGTCCAACCTTTGATTGATCACCACCTTGTCAACTAGAACATAGCACTAAGAGCTATGTCAGTCATTTCTTGAACACTTCCAGGAATGATGAATCCACTGCCTCCCTGGAAGCCCATTTCAATATTTGACAAACTTTTATGTGAAGAAATTCTTCCTGAAACCTAGTCATATACCTAAAAAGTCAAAGATTCAGGTTTGAACCCTGTTCCACTAAGATTCCATCTCCCATGGTAGTCTCTCAAAGGAAGGGAATTACCTCTTTTGTGTTTCCAGGAGTTCTATTCACAGGGAGGAACTGACATCCTTTTATTTGAACTATTGTCCCTAAACATTGTGATGGCTTTGATGAAACTCTTGTGCTATACATACGCTTTTTGTCATGATTTCAACAGTAGGGTATTTCAGTAATAAGTAATGCAAATGGTCCCAAAAATTTCAGGGGAATAAAACTGAAGAAAGATTCTACACATCTACAAAATAACTTGGCATGGGAATTATATTAGTATCTAAAAGCATTATGAAAGTTCTGGGTCCCATCAAAAATAATCTGTGCCTTTAGGCTTATATATAACAAAATACAACTGCTCAACTTCACTAAGAACAAATATACACGTAAGTATTATTTGAGTAAACTAGAGGCACAGTCAATTAAACAGTTTTTTCTGTTTAGCCTATTCAACTTATTCAAGGTCAGATTATTTTTTACCCCAGCGGCTAGGGCCTGTCATGGCAAAAGGTCAAATTTCATAATTAATTAGGCCCAAATTATTGTTGCAGTTTGCCCTAGTTCTGTCAAAGAGTAAATCAAAACGTTTTAATATCTTTTTTTAAATCATATTATTTAAATAATTGTTTTAAAGAGATAATGACATACATACATCAAAATACTTGTTCTTGTTTTCATGTAACTGATGGGCATTGCATAAACCAGACATAATGTTCCGCAGTTGAGGTGGGTATATGGTCAATAGATTAACTACCAGATTTTAGGTAATACTTGAAACTTGTATTTTATAGAATCATTAGTAAAATAATCCGTGGGCTAAAACAATAGAAAGGAACTGGAATTTATTTAATGAGGTACATTAATTCGAAATAACAAATTATCATTACTTAAAGACAAACTGTCATTACAAAATTAAGATAGTCTAGTATTGAAATGAATGCACAACGAGTTGGTCAGTGACTGGGAAATCAAAGAGAGATTACATAAGTCAAAAGAGGCCAAAAGAAGTCAAAAGGCCATATTGTAAAGAATCAGTTAGAAGAAATACATCAAGTAAATGATACTAAATCTACAAAGCTAGAAAGATTCATTCATGTATATTAGTAAAAAAAGAGTTAACATGGAAACTTTTTGCGTATAGGTAAACAGAAAAGTGTACAGATACAATACAGAAGAAGAACAGAAAAATGTAATAGATATGGAAATATCTTCAATAGCTTATTACACTTTTTTGTTTCAGCCATCACTGAAGAAAAAATACTAATTTTAATCACATACTACATAGCATAGAAAGAATTTTGACAGGGAGATAAGAATATGGGCCTGAAGGAAGAAAGAATAAGCAACAAAAGTTTTATGTTATCTCAAGTACAGCAAAGCGTAAGGAAATTGACCCTAAAGCAACAGAACTAGTCAAAGGGATATTTCAAGTAATGCTTGTTACTTTATAGAATTTATAGAAAAAGAATATGCATGCCCTAAGAACTAAAGAAAATGAGGTCTGGAGGAATTATATATCTGACAGCCTAATTTTTATCTGGGAAATGACTTATCAATATACTTTAAAAAATCAGCTTTAAAGTAAGAAGCATAAGGAAAAGGATAGCTTTGTCAAAAATGAAAAAATAGCCCATCTTCATTCCTTATCAGCCTAACTATTCTAATCCATAGGAGGAAAAGCATATGTAATATAGTTTTTTATTTTCCATAGTTGTCACTGTCACATATTATCACATAACGAAACTTAGGAAACATGGTTCAAATATAATCACAATGTCACAATGCACAAATGTTTGTGGGGAGGAGGAAAGTAGACACTCTCCGTATGTATCAGAGATCAAGGTCAAACCATAAAGGCATATTTTTTAGGCACTGTATTTTTAGGCATTACTATATGGATTAATTAATTTCAGATCTTATTTCAGTCTATATTTTCAGTAACCTATGTATTTCAGATATTTTTGACATACATACCCAAAGGAAAAGGCCATTAATTAATGTTCTTCCTGACTCCTGGATTTGTTTATACATTTTCTAAAAATACTTGCTAATGCAATTTACTTACTTCCTCTTTGTTCTCTCATGCATAAACTTGATATTGCATCCAAGTTTTACTCAAAACTTGGTGTGTTTATGGTGTGTTTTACAGATGCTTGAGATTTCATTTCTGTTTTCTTTTTTAACCCTGAAATAGTTTCCACCCATCTGCCAAGGTTGTGTTCCTGTAGTCATCAGTAATTAATCATCAGTGATTTGTGATTATAGCCTTGGACCTTGTCTATTGTCCCACAATTGCACTTTCAAGGCTATTTCTATCAGCTTCTGCTTGCTGTTCTGGGAGTCCCTGATATAATCCTATATTTCTTCAGTAGCTTTTAAACTGTGGTTTTATTTACACAACCCAGACATTTGTGAGTATGCCTGTAAGGTCACTGAAAAGTCCACTATAAAAAATAGATGAGTTATCAGAAGACATGCATGCATTTAAGTATATTTTTTTACTAATTACTGTACAACCACTGGCCCACTATCAAAATTGTTTTTTCGATTTTCCTCAAAATAGATCCTTGAACATTTATATCTTACTATTGTTGCAAAACTTCCTCATCTAACTTCTTTCATTTTAAAAACAAAAGGCCATTTTTTCTGCATTTCTACACAGGAAAGTTCAAAAGAAAGGATACTTTTATTCTTCTGGATTTTTTTATTTCTCAGATTTGCTACCAGTTACCAGTATAATTCATCACAAGCTATTTATAACTAATTTAAACTCTCTATTGGACCTTCCATGATTTCTTTCAGGGTGTCTAACTTGCATCATAGAGAAATTAAATGTGTTTTTAACAGGTCATGGGGGATATTTGGGTTGTTTTATTTTGTTTTTTTTCTTGTTGGTTTTAATTTTTTAATATTATCATAAGATTTCTGAAGTCTTATTTTAAGCACTTTTGGTGGTTCATCTCTTCCTGTAAATATCACCACTACTCAAGAAGAAAAAGTGTTTCATAAGTTTCTTAAGATGAGTTTTTCTGACTTTGAAAATGGAACAATGTGTCCTCATTGCTTATCCTGAAAGAGCATGGGTGGAAAGGGGAAGTATACACGTTCTTAGAGTGTTTCACATTGCTAAATTAGTTTCTGTTATGGCCACATTATCCACCCACACTATGGTTCATAGCCAGAAAATAATTCAATAAGGGAGAGGGAAAAAGCCCTAAATATTTTATCCTTTTTTTTTTTCAGCTGTGGCTTGTTTTAAACTTTATCTGTGCTTGAAAAAAGCATTCCAGTGGACCAAAGTTGTATTTTTTGTTTCCTGTTGAAAAGAATAATAGACAGAATAGTAGCTGGGGCTTTGCCTAAATTTCCCATCAGTATACTCTGTGATTACACTTAGAGATTAATTTTGACGTCCTTGGGCTGTAGAGGGTGAAACTACCTGAAGGTAGAACAAACCTGTAAACCATTTTTAAACTCCTACAGTATATTTCTAATTTTGGCTTTGTTACTCACTGGTTACTAGTTCTTTGCATTCCTAATTTAGGTATTAGTAAATCAGTATTGTCAGGGAAGAAAACTGAAAACTTCTGAACACTGTCAGGTGTTAAAGAGAATCTTTTTTTTCCACGCAATAAATAAAATGCTAAATGTTTCTGTCTGATTTAATGTATAGCAAACCATTATTAGAAAAATAAGAAACCAGCAGTATGTTTAAAACAGGCCCTTCACATGCGACTTTGTATTGTTAGTTTCTACCTGGAGTTGAAAAGAGCTAACTCCCTTTTGAAGAGAAGAGACATAGCAACAGAGATGAAAAACATACTTCTGTACAAGTAGAGCTCAGCAAAAGTTAGGACACCTAGGATCTCTCTAGGGAAAATGAAAAAAATATTATTCTCAAAATCCCATCTACCTGCAGACAGGCCAGGCAGTACCTTTTTGAAACTGGGTCACTGTGAAGTCAAGAACACATCTGAGTTCAGAAGACACTACTGAAAAAAATGAGGGCTTTCCAATGAGTTCGACATATAACTAAGAATACTTAGACATGGGGTGTCAATTTTTTGCAGTTTATGTTTTGCATTTTTTGGACAGAAGAAAAACTCAACAAAAAATTACCAAAACCAAAGAAGTGAATAAGAATTAAATCTGTTTTGTCATCTAACTGTCCTAACAACAAATTAAGAACACTAGAATTTAGACACCTAAATTCCAATATTAATGACTCAATGTGCCTGTAAATGATCTTCCTAAGAGTCTATTAGCATTTTTAGACCATGATAGGGATTTTTGCTTGTTCATCTCTATTCATGTTCTGCATATATAAGTCAATACAGTAGAGTGTCATGATAAATTCAAAGAGCCATTTCTGAAAAGTCACAGATCAAGGAAATCAGTCCAATGTATTCCTTTTATCTGGTCTTCCCATCCTAAAAATGTGGTTAAATATTTATTGTGAACCCACCTGGATTGGAACACAAGAGAATGCCATACAGAAAACATACTTGTTGAAATCCTAGTAGATTCTGAAAGTGCTGACAATAGATGACTGCAAAATATTTCCCTCTCATGGAGCTAAAAAAACCTTAAGATTTTGTTGCATATATTCTTTCCCCCTGGAAAAGACAGCAAAAAAACCTTTTGAATAGATGAGAGTATTGTCAGAACATTTCATTCAGCAAAGAATCCTTTGTTGTTATATTTTGTATTTAGGAGGATGCATGAAATTAATAATGGTAAAAGGTCAAATATTCAGACTCCAGGAAGTTGCAATGTTGGAAGTAGTACAAATCTCCAATTGAAGTGAATTGGTTGCTACCACAATAAAAGCTGGCAAATAATAATTACAAATTCAGAGTACAGAAATAGTACATTGCCACTAGCATTTGACAGAACCTATTTGCATATCCAGTTTTCCAACCTTAAAAGCAAGCAGAAATGTCTATGAAGAATTATTACTTCTTCTCCTTGAGAAAATAGAAATAAATTTTTGTTAAAGGTTTAGTCTATGGGAAAAGTTATAGGATAAGACAAGGAATGAGGAATTGATCTGTGCAGTAATACTCTTTAGGAAACTAATAGATTTTCTGTCTGTCAAAATGCTGTGGTTCAACTCTCCTTGCACAGCTACATACAATAGGGAATTTGCACCCATAGACAGGAAAAACAGTCATAAATCTTGAATCATTCCAGCTTTAGAGGTGTTTAATTTTTATTTTTTTTTTTTACCATGATTAATCAGTTTTCAGAATAGGTGTTATGAGAGCTATGCGCAACCTCTGCTGTCAAAGCACACATCTACTTCAAATCACCCCCACACACCCAAAAGACTCTTTGCATAATTTTGAAAAAATAATAATGTTTTATTATTTCTGTGCATATTTTTCAGTACTAGGCAATCAGTATATAACTGGTATAATGCTAAAAATGCACAACTCAATTTCTCTTAGTAAATTTTCATCTAATCCCAGAGAAACAGTTTTCCTTTTCTGTGTTTGTAGCTATAAAAAACAGAACAGGAATTGTGGAAAAAAAAAGGAATAGGTTGGCCATTTCCATTTTCCCATGGAATTTATAAGTGGTGAGCATGATTTCAAACAAGATCAGTGTGCTTCTGAAGATTTAAAGACCAGCAAGATTCTCACCCCCATCATCAGACACAGCAAGGACAGAGCAGCCTTGGCTTGATTGGATCTGCTTCTTCCCTTCTGCTTCACTCACATTTAGGAACTTTCTAAAGGCAGGCAATGGGAGCAGGGAATGCACACCAGAATCTCTAAGCATGACCTCCAGCCTAAGGAGAAAGTAAGGCACAATATCAGTGTCAGAATCATGCTCCTCCAAGAAAAGAGACAAGAACTCCATCACAAACTTCATCTTCCTCAAGGTAGGAGGACTTGTGTTACTGCAGTTTACTGCAGTGCTCTAAAACAGCACACTGAAAAGTCCTGTTTTGCACACTACCGACCCCTTTCATATGCCTGTCTCCATCTCTGTTCCCCCCTGCTCCCCTTCCCTTGAGTATCAGTTGACACTGTCCCACTAACCCACTCCAACATGCAGAACTGCCAGGTTCTCATTCTCATCCATTTCAAATTCCTGGTTTGCCTCCAGTTTTTCAAAAGCCCATACCTGTGCAATTTAGTATTGTCTTGTGTTGCAGTGAGAAAATATGAGGTTAGATAGGCTACTTTAGAATAATAAGGATGAAAAATAACACTAGAGTAATGCTTTAAGAATGTAATTTTTTTTTAAAGTTTTTATTTGCAATAAAAGTTTTTTGAGCTTCAAGACTTGCCTAAATGTATACTGTAAAAAATTAGGCCTTGGTATTATCTTGGGTTTGTGATGTGGGGAAAAAGGTGAAGTAGAACTATCCCAGGCAACTAGCAATAGAATAAGAGAAAACAGCCTCAGGCTGGCCCAGGGAAGGCTCAGGTTGGACCTCAAGAAAAATTTTTTCATTAAAAGGATGGTTAAACATTGGGATGGGCTTCTCAGGTAAGTGGTGAAGTCAACATCTCTGGAAGGGTTAAAAAGACTGGACATGACACTCAGTGCTGAGGTTTAGTTGACAATGATTGTGGTGTTTGTTTAAAGGTTGGACTCAATGAAGTTGGATGTGTTTTCCAGCCTTAAAGATTCTATGATTCTATGATTCTGTTGAAATGGAAAGCAGCAGAATGGAACAATTGTGATTTCTGACTTGAAGAGTTTCCTAGGTAACACTTCTGAAGTTAATACACAATGTCCTGCAGCTTCATCATTTTCAATGAGAAATAATATCACAGGAAATAAGACTGAACCTACCATATGTTCATGGTTACAGAGATATTTCTTCTTTCTTTTACATAATAATTTTGTTCCAGTGGGGCATGAGGACTTCTGACACATTTAGAATTTGCAGTTTTGACAAGGCCACAGGACAACCAGAACTGTCAAACTTGTAGTACACATATTGCTAGCATAATATAAATGAAATACATAATATATTGGGTGTATATCAGGTCTGCTGCTGATGCCAACAGTCTGTGTAAGTTGAATAAATTCAGCATGCCCTAAATATGTCAAACACACTATGTTTGTATACACCAACAGGGAAACACATTCAGAGATGGGGCTAATGTTGCAGAGGGGGGTGTATGGATACAGTCTATAAAAAATGGATGACACAGTGTACAAACCTACTTAAGTAGCTACAGGAGGCTGATGACTATATTTATCTTTGTATTCAGTATTGTGTCTAATTGGCAATATCAGGCTTCTAGCAGGTGAGACAATCAGTGGCTGATGCAAGAAAAGTGCAAAGAATGTAAATATTTTTGTTTCTAAATAAAGTAAAAAACCCCCATTTTTGATACTAATTTTGTTTTTTACGACTTATTGTCGCGGTGTCAGTGTCTCTTTGCCTCAGCCAGCCCTGGCACCACAGCAAGAAGGGGCACAGCTTGGTACTGAGTGAACCTTGCCCACCCTGTGGGCTCTGGTTTGCCCGCAGGAGAGAAGCAACGACAGCAGGAAAGAAGGAGAGAGTCCGCTCAGGGCTCAACCACTGGCTTTATTCATCCCACAGTGGGGATAACCTCAGCTCAGGCTGTCTGCATCGGCAGAGACCCCTTGCCAGAAGGAGCCCTTAGCAGAAAGAGAGGCAGCACCTGAATGCAACATCTTTTATTAGGGGAAGGAATCCGGGGATGGGTTTTACTGAGGACAAATCAGGGATCATGTGGGTATGGCTCTGCAGGTAAATGACACATATTACAACAAATCAGTAACTCAGGCGGGGAGACAGCCAGAGTCTTGTCCAATCATTCAAGACTCTCACTGGAACTTTCTAGACTTTTGGGAGAGGCCTCAAAGTGATAGACAAGACCCAGGGGCTGTATAACTTATGACTGACACATAACTAGGGTTGGGGTAAAACCAAGAGGGGTTAAACATGGGTGACACGGGACAAACCATTACAACTTATAGAAAACAATATAAAACAAGGAATAAATGCATACATAAAACTGATAAGCCCAAAAACACACAACTACAACTTATAGAGTCATTGTGTATTCAAAGAAGTCTTTATTAAAAGAGAAAACTTAATTCCCAGGAATGCTTATTTGAAGCTATCTCAAGAATTTACTGCTTTTAGAAACAAATCTTCAATGGATTATCATGTTGTTCTTGCTTAAAAACTGAGGAAAGAATACTTGCAAGTATTGTACTTGTATGCATGCTTTGGACTGTAGTCTATGCTGATCTTCTAAATTTACATAAATTACTATGTAGATGCCAACCAACTGAACAATTTCTTAAAAAATCTATTTCAAAAGTTCAAAATTGGAAAGGGAAGGGGAGGGGAGAGGAAAAGGAAAAGGAAAAGGAAAAGGAAAAGGAAAAGGAAAAGGAAAAGGAAAAGGAAAAGGAAAAGGAAAAGGAAAAGGAAAAGGAAAAGGAAAAGGAAAGGAAAAGGAAAAGGAAAAGGAAAAGGAAAAGGAAAAGGAAAAGGAAAAGAGAATAGAGAATAGAGAATAGAGAAAAGAGAAGAAAAGGAAAAGGAAAAGGAAAGAAAAGAAAAGAAAAGAAAAGAAAAGAAAAGAAAAGAAAAGAAAAGAAAAGAAAAGAAAAGAAAAGAAAAGAAAAGAAAAGAAAAGAAAAGAAAAGAAAAGAAAAGAAAAGAAAAAAGAGAAAAAGCAAGAAGTGGAGTACTCTTCTAGAAGATGCTTTACACTTCTCTGGCATCCGCGGGGTAGTCTGATTATTATGAGCCTTAAGATTTAAATCTTTTAACAGCAGGTATTAAAAGACTGCTTTCTCTATATCTATTTTCAGAAAAGATGGATATCTCTTGGACATTACATGAATCAAAGCAAAGACAAAACAAGCTATAAGAATAATAAGTATAATTTAAAAGTCCAGTCTCAGAGAAAAATGGATTATTTAAGAAAAAGAAAGGTTGATGTAAATTACTGCCACCATGTGCTTTGCCCTCATATGACAAGATTTTGTACAATTTACAGCCAGGAAACCCAAGTTAAGTGGGTTGCACAGCTAAATGCTATATTGTCTTATTTAAAATTGAAAAATAGTTTAAAAATAAAAGAAAAACCTTAAATTTACCCTGTAAATATAAAATATTTACAATTTTTTTAATTGAAAAAAGAAAGGTAGATATATCTGCTATGGAAAAAAAATCAGGTTGTAGTTCAAATTGAGAAAGATGTAGGAGAGAGTAAAGAAAAAATTCACCATTCTGTTTTGGCTAATTAAGTTTAAATATCATTGCCCCTGGAAAGTATATACAAGGTTATCATATAACTAATTTGTATATTCCTAATTTTGTCTAAAATGGTGTAGATTAATTTCAACAGAATTTGATGTTTTATAGAAAATCATATTTTATTAATAAATTGATTGTTTAACAGTGACTACCGTTCATGTTTCTTGGGGTATCATTGTTTGTTTCACATTGTTTCTCTTCCTCTCTGAGGTAAAGTTCCTGTGACCATTCTGCCTAGCTCCTGCCCTCAAAACCTCTTGGCTGTTAAATGCATCCTCTGTCTTCAGCTTTCTCTTCAGGAAGGATATACAGTTTCATGACTTGCTTGAATTTAAACTTAAAATTTTCAAATTTACTAAGAGTAAATGTACCTCCACTAAACATGGTATTTCTTTCCTCAGTCTAGAGGGTTTTTTACTCACGTAACACTTTCTTTTGCACTGCAAAAGTAAGGAAATGACAGTTCATATGTAACAAAACACTTCCACCATCATCTTCATCTCAATTTAAAAATTCATTCTTCAATTAAAAAAAAGAAAAATACTGAAAGAGTACTTCTTAAATATATATTTGGATGGTGAATTAAACATCTCCAAAACATAGGTATCTAGACCTTGAGGCTCTCTACATATGTTGATATAGATAGGCACAAGAAGAACCATGTTGAGTCTCCATGGGAAAATAAAGTAAGCCCTGTCTTTCTTCACAGGGATGAATGCAGAAGGCTTGTTTTTTTTCAAGATGTCCAAGAATGACTAAATTTCAGATGATTAAAAATAAATAAAATTTGTATGCACTTTTTTTTTTGCCAGCAGGAAATTATTTGAATGTTTTACTGGATAGAATTTATTCCTTTGCTTTCTCAGTTTAATTTTGCAGATCACAATGTGGTCTGCCCACAGACATTAAATGAGTAGCTTCAAATTAATGATCTCTTTCAATAAATTTTCTGATGGAGTATCTGTACTAAGAGGAAAAAAGGCAACTCTCTTTTATATTTTTCTTAGTTATAATTAGTGGATATTATGAAGAAAAAGCTGCAGTCATCTCATTTTGAAAGCTTTGAAAGGAAAGAAAATCAAAAAGGCAAACTGCTAGAGGGTATTTTATGCAACTGTTTGAGGAGGGTTACATTTGTTTCTAGGAATATTTAAGAGACGCATTTGATAATATGCTACAAAGCTTTCTTTTTGTCTGTTTTGACCATAGAACTGAATGTATGTGGATCTGTCTCATAGCATCAGAAGTTTGTCCTAGTTCTGGAGAACCATCTGGAGACTTCATCTTTTCACAGGGTCTTACTAGCAGAGCATCACTACATATTTCCCCCTCCAAAATTAATATGAGAAATATGATTTGTACGAAAGAGGATCACTGAAGTTTCCCAGAAGTTGTGTGACTGTGGAAAACTAGAAACACAGGCTGTAAAGTTTGAATGCAGCTCTAGCTGCAATGTATGAACAATGTTTTTTAGGAGGGAGTTTGGAAGATCTTGGAACTGACTTAAGGTTTAAAATAGAAATAGACAGATGACTGTATAAAATCATAATATTTTAACATAATCATGTCTTATACCTCACCCTCTGAAAGGCTATTCAAAGACTATTCTCTATCTGCAGTAGGATTTTGGATGTTATTTCCTTCCTAACACTGAATTTTCTCTTTTCTCGGTGTTTTATGCTACTCAAATGTCACTTGAAAAATGCTTATAGTATGTGGTTTACCTCCATTTACTTTTCATGCACAAAATAAATTAAACATTCCTTTATTTTTGTTGTATTATAAAGCATATGCACCATCATCCTACAGTAAATTAACTATACTTCGTGTTTTATTTAATTTATAATACAGGTAGATACCACATTATTACTGATCTCTGCACCCTGTCATATCCCCAAAAGAAGTAATATTCTAGGAAGTCTTTGTAAAACAGGCTTTTAATCTTTTCTAATTCCTGTTCTGCTCTTGGTTAGTTAGAAAGTAGTAATGAAAAAAATCTGCAAGCATTTCAAAATTGCTTCCATCCCACATTTCAGCAAAACTTATATCCATTAATTTTTTTTTTCTTAAGTGCTAAGGACAGAATCTTAAGTATCAAAGATATTTCAGAGGAGGCAGAGATTAAAAGAATTTTTTTTAGCTAGCAATAAGTAATGTAGATAGAGAGAGCAAAACCCTGGTGAAAACCTTAAAGTATTTAATTGTACACATTGAAAGAAGAGAAGAAAAAAAAGGAAAAGAAGAGGGACACAGAACAAAGGAAGAAAAAGTACAGAGGGAGGGAGGAAGAAAAGGAAAAAAGGAAGGAAGAAAGGAAAGGAAGTGAGAAGGGATCACATGAGTATTATTTGTCCTAATTGCTCATTTTCTGCTCAGGACATCTGGGATGTTTAGAAGAAGAATCAAAGGAAGAGAAAACAATATATCCAAGGTTTTTTGGAGGGATCAATAATGAGAAAATTGATGGGTAAAAGATATGGCTCTGTGTTTAACAGGCTACTGGTCTGTACATATGTCTGACCATGTTCTGCACCTGATGAACAATTTTGTCATCTTGAATTCCCCTTCTAATTATTTTCCTGGGTGAGATGTTCTTTCATATATTCTCTCTGTGTGTGTGTGTGTGTGTATGTGTGTGTGTGTGTGTATCCAGAGATTTACATGACAGCAGATGGACTAGGATCATGGGTCAGAGGGGACAATATTTCTCTGGCGTGAGCAACTGGAGCAAGGGAGGGTATATACAGTGGTGAGCAATCACTAGCAAACACCAAGTCAGATTAATCAGCCAGTTGGATAAAAGCCTTGGGAGCCCTAAGTTTGGGCCAGACCAGTTAATGAAGAGACAGCCTCCAACTGGCTTCTGGAGGGACCACTTGGTCTAAATCAGGTCTTGGGAGGGGCTGTTGGGTCAACTGAAAACACATTTGCATGTGTGTGTGGATGCATGGGACAACTGGAGACAGGATGATCCAAGGGGGTGTGTGTGTGTGAGAGTGTGTGCATGTGTAGGTGGGGGTGTGTCTGTACACCCATCACGTTGACCTGCAGACCTCTGTAACTCTCATGACAAGATGCCAGCAACTCAGGAGAAACAGGATACAGAGACAGTCTGGGGTTCTAGTAGAAGACCTTCATCCTGAACTGCCATAGAACAGAACGAAACAGGCCTGCTGTTGCTGTTTGTTCTTGTATGAGTGCTGTGTATCCTTTGTTAATTTGTTCACTGGCTGCACTTGCAAGTGGATGTTTATTGCATAGATGTTGCAGCGGTGTCCACCCTCCGCTAGCCCCGGCACCGTGGCAAGTCGGTGGTTCATGTCTGCCGAGGAGCACAAGCGCAACTACGGCTTGGAGAAAAAGAAGGGACTCTCCAGAGATGCAAACAGACTATTAGTTTATTGGGTCCGGGGAGGAGCCCTCACCTCGTGGCTGGTGCCTCTGGAGAGACAACTCAGCCCAAGGGACAGGCCCTTATAAACGGAGGTGGGACTTAGGGAAGGGTTCAACAGTGAGCCAATGGAAGGGGACAGGGGAGTGGCTGACAACCTAACAGGCGTACATATTAACAAATCACAAGGAAGTGGGAGGAAGGAGCCTGGATCCTGCCCAATCACTCAACGCCTCTCCTAGAACCTTCCAGATTCAGGGAGAGGCCTCGGCATGACGGACAGGACCAGGGGGTTACACAACTCAGGATTGACAGATACTTGTCGTTGGGGAAGGGGACCAATCAGGGGACTGTAACTGGGGTAGGGTAAGGAGAAGCTGAATACATATAACAAAATGGGGTACATAGAACAAACCCTTACATGAAACCTAAACCAATGCAGAACTGAAAAATGCACCCCCACAAGATGTGATTTTGAATGTCAAGGGAGAACATAAACTTCGCCTCTCTACTGGTGGGACTTAAAATCAGGGAACTGAAAAAACCTTGCCTTTTCCCAGTTACCAGATTCAACAATACCTAACTAGTCTACTCTCTATTTCATCCTAAGTGTCAGATTAATTGTGCCATTATTATATTCTTAAATTCACCATAACTGTTTCATATTCCATGCCTCACAGAAGAAAAGAGTGAGAAAAAAAAAGTTTTAAAATTGTATTTTCAAGAGCTTAATGCACAAAAAATGATTTCTGACCTGATATATATATATATGCACACACGCGCACACACACATATATATGTATATATGTATTGAAAAAAAAACACAGCTTCTTTTTATAGATTTTCCTTAAGGTCAACTTTATGTATAATTCTGTTTAGTAATTTTAAAAACAGCACGGAAAGAAAAATCTACACAAAACTTCAAGAAACACAAATACATTGTATCTTTTGTAGTAGGGTATGTACTCTTAAGTACGTTCCAGTGCTAGGGAAATAAATAACTATCCAGGTGTTGAGTAAATAATGGGTCCCAAATTAAAATGAGGACAGGAGTTTAAAAATACAGACAGAAAGAAATAATGAATAATGAACAGATTAAACAGGTACTTGAAATTGTTTGTTATGCAAATTTACCTTGCTGATTGCAAGCATTACTCATTAGGGATTTATTAAATGGATAAGTGAAGGTGTTGAAAATTTGGACTGCTAAGAGCTGGCTAAACCAAATCTGAAAAATGTCAAATGTCTCTGAAGTGGAAAGGATTCCAGCACTTTTTTACCAACCTTGTCAGCAACATGGATGGTGGGATTGAATGCACCCTTAGGAGGTTTGCCTGACACCACCAGGATGTGTGGTGTGCTGACACATTGGGTGGAAGGGATGCCATGCAGAGGGACCATGATAGACTTGAGAGGTGGCCACATGAAAACCTCATGACAGCCCATGAGAATCTTATGACATTCAACAAAGTCAAGTGCAAGGTCCTGCACCTGGGTCAGAGAAGTCCCAAGCACAAATACAGACTGGTGGCAAGCAAATCCAGAGTAGTCCTGAGGAGAAGGACTTGGGAATGCTTGTGATGAGAAGTTCAATGTGACACAGCAGTGTACTCTTGCAGCCCAAAAAGGCAACCACACTCTGGGCTGCATCAAAAGCAGCATGACAAGCAGGTGGAGAATTGAGGTGATTCTCCCCCTCTAGTCCACTCCTGAGAGACACTACCTGGAGTATGTGTCCACCTCTAGAGCTGCCAACACAGGAAAAATATTAACCTGTTGGAATGAGTCCAGAGGAGGGCCATTAAGATCATCACAAGTCTGGAACACTGTCTTATGTGGCTGCAAGATCTGGGGCTGTTCTGCCTGGAGAGGAGAAGTATCAAAAGGATTTTATCCAGGGTATCGCTCAACATATTAAAACATTTAAATTGGTCTAAGCAGAGTGAGAGTTGCCTGTGGCAATGTGCAGGACAGCACAAAATCCATTTGAAAGAGTTCTCATAACCAAATCAGTTAGAAGTTTTATTGTGGAGGTCTGAAGTGTAGTCCATCACCTTGACTGACATCTGTTCATGTCCATATATTCACACTGCCTTGATGATGGTAGTAGATGCCTAACAAGAATTTTCAGTGCATATTCTAAATTGAGATACGATACTAGTAAGACAGTAATAGTAAATGTTTTTGCCTGTCAATTAACATATATCTTCTAATTATAGTGTGGTATCATATAAATTATGGGGCTTAATGGACTTGCTCTGGTACTGCTTATGAAGGCAGAAATATGAATACGATTTTTTTACCAGAAGTTTGCCATTATTTTCTGGGATTAATCTTCTTTTGCAACACTAGTTATTTATCCTATTATACTTTACAGAGCAGTGGTAGGTAAAGTTTAAACATATTCATAGATTGAAATTTTACTTTAGATCATTGTGGAAAATTGGTTTTGTCCTTGGTGAAAAAGAAAAAAGAAAAAGAAAAAGAAAAAGAAAAAGAAAAAGAAAAAGAAAAAGAAAAAGAAAAAGAAAAAGAAAGAAAAGAAAAAGAAAAATCTAACTTGCAAATTTGCTTATAAAACAAATGAGCAAATATTTTAATGAAAAAAATCACTAATGAAAGTATGAAAATTAACTGCTCTGGTTACCAGACACCATTTGGTCTACTAACGAGAGCACAAACTAGAGCAGTAATTATGTACTTTACATAATTGCAGACACTCTCTGCAAACTAAAATTATATGGAACATTATGGACACATCTTCATGTTGAGGAAGACAGGTAATTTTACCATAAAACACAGAAAAGTCATTCCAGGGCAAATTAGCTGAATTTTTTAAAAGAAGGAATGAAATACTGTGTTCATTAAATTATTGTTAATGTAGTAATTAATTTTAATTAGACTCAGAAATTAACATGCATCTTAAGTTTAGAAAGTATGCATAGAGTTTCTCACTCCCTTTCTTCATTTTTTAAATGCAAAAATCCACGTGTAGAAAGTCCAGAAAGGCTGATGTCCAAACCAGGATTGGACACATTTTCTGTTTACTTGGTAGCATTGCAAGTAAAAGAGTTGCTGAAAGAGTTGTTGTATGGCAAAAGACAGGCAGAAAACAAAAATGAAAAGCCCATTTTTTTCAACCCAGGACTATTCTCCAGACAGCAGTTATTGTGATTATTATTAGTAACTATTCCCAATACCTTCAACAATAATATTTATATGCTCTTGTTTAATTCTTGTGTTATTAATATAACTTAAAATAAAGAGTAAGTACAGCCCGTTATTGTGATCATTAACATAATATAAACACAAATTATAAACAATTTTATTCTGCTTTTGTTAAATCTTCAATTATCCAGATCAATCTTTGTTTCTTTTTATATTGTAGCTTTAAGCACTCTGTCAATTTCATTTTTTTTTCTCCGGAATTATATTCCCTGACTGAAAGCAAAATTATGTTTTATCCAAGGCATTTCTACAGTCTTGTTTTATGACCTTTATAATTTTTTTCCTACTTTTTCCATCTGTACTATAATGATAATTTTAATATTTCCTATTCTATTGATATAATAAATTAGGGATGACATGGGGGAGAAAGGCTTGGACAGCTGAACTAATGAAAGCACTTCAAATGCTGGCTGAGTTAAATACTACGAATACATGTATCACCATCTGGTTGCTTATTGATCTTACTAGTAGCACCATTGTTGTCTTTTCAAAATAATTTGTTAGCAAAGGTAATATTTGTTTCTGTACTTGTACACATGTTTAAACCAACCATGATACATTTAGCAAAGTGTTGTCTGTTATCGCAGCATTTCACCGATTTCATAGTTATCTCAGAAAAACCCCCTCTGTCACTCCTCCAAACTTCACATTCAATATAACAAATTTATAGAATATAGAATATAGAGATATATATATATATATAGAATATAGATATCTATATTCTATATAGGAGCTTCCTATTTTCCTTACCTTGTAGTACATTATTTTATCCTACTGTACCCTCTTTGTTGGCCTTTTTTTAACTAGTCCTTGCTTGATTGGTAGCTTTGCCCTTGGGCAAGGGTTTGATGAGCTTGTGAACGGGCATGATGCCATCCAAACAGATGTGATAGAAAATAATTAGCCAACAGGCCCTATTGTATATATAAAACATATTTGTAAAGGGCAAAATTCTAATCTGGAAATGTTCAAATAACTGCTTACACTATGTAGTATTTGGATGAAGGATCTACCATTGTTGATCTAGTTCTCAATCCTACTTAAACACTGCTTTCAAGGAAAACAAGTGAAAAGTTTTTGATGTCACACAGAGGAGTGTTTTATACTATTAGAAATAAAAATCATCTTGCTGGTAAAGCAAAGTGATTTTCTTTTTTTTTTTTTTCCTCCTGGGTAAGAAATGCCATGCAGTATGCCAAATCTGATTTCTAAACTTTAGTTTCAGGAATAGTGAGTTACATAACAGTTTAAGCATTCCCATTGACTTTAACCCATGGGAGGGACACAACACTGGGACAGGCACATATCCTGAGGAGCCCTCCCCCTGAGGAAGGAGGAGCAGCACAGACAGCCTGTGATGAACGAACCCCCATTCCCCATCCCTCTGCACCACTGAGGGGGAGAAGGTAAAAACTCATTACTAAATAGGAGCCTGGAAAGAAGGATGGGGTGGGGGGAAGGTGTTTCAAGATTTAGTTTTTATTTCTCATTATCCTACTCTGATTTGATCGATAGTAAGTTAAATTAATTTTCCCATCTTAAGTCTGTTTTGCCTATGACAGTAATTGCTGGGTGATCTGTCCTTGTCCTTACCTCAACTCATGAGCCTTTTGCTGTATTTTGTCTCCCCTGTCCAGTTGAGGAGATTGATGATAGAGTATCTTTGGTTGGTAGCTGGCATCAAACCAGGATCAACCCACCACAAGACTTTACAAATAAGATGAGATAAAGATTTGGGCCACTAAAATGTTAATTTAATAAATAATTAAATAAATAAGATTTGTTGGTGTGGTGGCTTGACTTTCCCCCATAATGTTGTATTCTCATTATATCTGTATTTGTGTGCATAGTCTCAGACTGGTCCTCCTTTAGTCCTGATTTTAGTTTATTTTTATACTTTTTAAGATCTTTTTATTTCACATTATCCTTTGCTTGCCAGTCTGGTCCACTGCTTCTTCCCATGACTGTGAGTCATCTTCTCCCTGTCTTGATCCACCTTTTTCAAAACTCTCATGGCCAGGTTGACCAGGTTGATAATTCTTTTTTCCCCACCTGTAGATCCATAATTGAATTGAATAATAAGGAATAATTGAATAATGAGGATGACTCATCATACAAACCATACGCATCTACATTTAGAAACCCATATTTCCCAATCTCTGGACTGTTACCCAATGTCTTAGGAAGTATTAACTTCACAGTAGACTTTAGTGTTCCATCTTCAGCTGTAGCTGAGTGTATTGACTATCACTGTTAATTATAATAAGGTCTCAGAGATCTGGATATCATGTAGATTTTTATATTCAGTGTTCTCCTCAGGTGTTCCCAAAGCATGCAGCACCATCTGGAGTGTCCTAAATTATCCATCTTGACCTCCAGCTACTAACTTGGAAGCATGTTGATTTATTCTCTATATTCTGTGTCAGATCTGCTCTGTTTTCTAAGGCAGGTTGCTCCTGTCCTCAGTAGGTAGGAGTAACCTGCCTTAAGGTAGCTGGTTTGAGCTGTAAGAGACCTAAATCCCACACTAAATGCTTTCAAGGGCCTAAGAACTAAAGTAGAGCTTGAAGCTACTATTATCCTAGCACTGGGGAAGAAATTGGGAGAAATAAGTCCTTCTTTATTTTGCTTTAGACATATGTTTTCCAGACAGAGAGAAGCACAGTTCTAAAGGAGAAACAGATCTTCAATTGCTTGCTCAACCAGCTTAGGACCTAGAAGTTGCATACATCCATTACATGAACTGAGGCACATGGAAAAAACCACCATTTTAGGTATAAGCACTTGTCATAGGCATTTGGTTGCAGCAAAGCATGAAGATAGTAATGAATATAAACCCACGAGAAAATGGGCTTTTTAAGTCCTATGGCACAGAGAACAACTTCTTTGCTTTTTTTCCTTTTTTTTTTTTTTTTTTTTGTAGGGAACCTTACAATGCTGCAAAATATTACCAAGCAACATAACAATAGAAGCACAGACATAAATTTTATTTTTGCTTTTTCAGTCAAAAAAAAAGTATAATTCATTGATCACTTTATAGTTTAGCACTTACCTAGCATTTTAAAACTCTAAATCTCCTTGCAGCCCTGTTTCAATACTTGATATTGTCATTAGCTAATAAATCAGTAGAACAGCTGTGATTATTCCCACTGTTGATATAATCTTAGGACCAGCAGACATTTACTACTCCTAGTCTGCATTTTGCTTGAAAATGCAATAATGAAAAAATGAACTTTCACTTAATCTCAGGTTTTCTGTGTGTTGCTAGATAAGGTAAACTAATTGAGAAACAAACCCTAATGGTGCAATCATTTCATTTCAGAACAAACATTTCATTTTAGGTAAGAGAAAAATCAAATAATTGTGTCTAGGAACATTCTTAGTGTCCAAATCAATGCTAAAGAGAATGATGCACTTTCCCAATTGATTTTTCACACAAAGTAAATATATTTGTAATGCTTGCTCACGGAGTAGCAGAGTATGGATTCTGTTGCCTTTTTTTCAGTAAGTTTCTTTTTCTGATGTACATATACAACGTAAACGAACAATGCATTAGACCAAAGCTTTTAAATCAGAATGTTTTCTTTTTTTAACTTGTTATTATTTCATTAAACCAAATGGCAGAATCTTTTTTGACTTCTCTGCTCACTGCTCACCTCTAAATAATTTGTCAAGGTTTGGACATCCAGACTGGACTTCCCTAAAAATAAAGAAGTGAGCAACCTTAAGGAAAATACCCCAAACATTGCATTTCATGATAGTTCTGTCTTAAGAACAAAAGTACCCATATGAAATGTAGATGATGTTTGAAACCTTGAATATTGCTATGAAGTCAAAGTGTCATTCTTAATCTAACCACAATAAGCAGGGATGCCTTCATCAAAATTTTGTAAAACCTTTGTTCAGTAGCATTTATGAAAAATACCCAATTGAAAAAAAAAAAAAAAAAAAAAAAAAACCGAGCAAAAGAAAAGAAAAAACAAAACAAAACCAACCAAACAAACAAACAAAAAAACCCAAAAAAACCAGTTCAATCTTATATATTTTTTTTTCATCTGCTTGGACAATTAATTAGGAATCCAGTTCTATTCAGGAAAAGAGCTGTGTCATTTATGACAAGCAGAAATGGCTTAATTATAATGTTTTATTTGTCATTATTTATTAGCCCCTCTCAAACTCATAAATCTGCATTCTTAGCTCACAGTTTTCTTAACCTTTAACTGGTTAAGTACTCACAGCCCTTAATTAGTTTCCCATTTCAAAGCTTTTGGATTCTTGTCAGACCTTCTAGATCCCTTCTGCATTGAACAAAAATACCCATCAACTCCATTCAGTTACTATATTTCTTATTATAGATTTTAATACCTGACAAGAAGTTAATCCTCCTTCAGCCACAGATTTCTTGGCTGCTTAGAGAGAGTTAGTATAGACGTGTATATCTGTTCTTCCTCTTGTGTTACAACATGAAATCTGTATTGCCTACATCCCACAGAGAGCTGCTAAAATCACTTTTTGTGCATTTTAAGCCTATAGGGTGATGTGTTGTAATAGTAAATCATTCTGGTCAGGCTCACTGCAGGCTGATTCCTGTGTAGGTCTGGTATGATGAAAGCAGTTAAATGAAATATAGCTCTGGTCTAAATTGAACAGAGCTATCGAAAACGGAAAGGCAGAAGGGAAGATATTGCAAGTAATACAAATCTCTTCTTTCTCTCCTCTTTGTCACTGGGATTGAGTGAATTCTTAAAGTAGGTATAGGAGAAGCCGCCCAGCTCTTTACAGATATTTCTTTATCCCCTTCCCTTCTCAGCACCTTGCTGAGGTAAGGGCTGTTTTCCAAGAATCCTAGGAAATGTGGATTGGTGTACTGGCAGCTCTGTATGAGAACAGCAGACCCAGTGGTGTCCTTTGCTGCTGTCCTTCATCAACAACTGAGTGACAATGTCAAGGGCCAGGAATCTTGTATCCTTTACTTTTTCATTATGTACATTGATCAAAGGATTTACCTGGTTAAGTTGCACCTCAGCAGAAGAAATTTGGGGCTTAACAAGGAAGAAAAAGGTATGGAGAACCAAAAGATTCAAAGCATAAAACCTCTTTTTATTATATCTGAGGACTGACAGTATATCTTTTTAGGCACTGTTTCTTCCAGTTTTCTTTAATGCCATAGACTTCCTTCTTATCCCAGTTTTAGTATCTCTTTGCTTCATGTCTCTCTAGAAACTCTGGCTTAATTTTCTATTTATAAGAGATTCTGTCTGAACTAGACTGCACCAGCCAGCATTTTGGAAGCAGGAAACTCTGTCCTCCAGCCACATCCTTTTAGCAACATCCAGTACATATTAAATAAAGAATTTTAATTTCTTACTGCATTTGGTTTATGTAGCAATGTTTTACTAGCAGGATGGACACTTAAGCCATGGCTTCTGGGAAAAGGCACTGGGAGCTGCCCCTGTGTCCAACAGAACTGATTTCAAGATGGACCCTTAATTTTTCAAAACCAAACCCATCAGCAATTCTGGTGGAGCCTCTGTGAAAACTTATTTCAGAAAGGGTAAAACCTGCTGTGCAGCAGCTCTGTGAGAAAGGAGTGAGAAAATATGGCAGAAACAACTCTGCAGATACCATGGTCAGCAAACAAGGAGGGGCAAGAGCTGCTCCAGGTGTCAGAGCAGAGATTCCCCTGCAGCTCCTGGCAGAGACCATGGTGAAGCTGCTGTGCCCCTGCAGCACATGGAGGACCAGAGTGGAGCACAGATCCATCTGCAGCCCATGGAGGACCCCACACCAGAGCAGGTGAATGTGCCCTAAGAATCTGCATGCCAGGAATAGCCCATGCTGGAGCCTGCCCCTGGCAGGAAGTGAGGCATCTGATGAGTACACACAGGATCAGGTTTTCTGGCAAGGACTGTAGCCTGTGAAGAAACCACTCCACAGCAGTTCTTGAAGAGTTGCAGCCTGTGGAAAGGACCCACATGGGAGAAGTTTGTGAAGGACTTTATCTTATTGTAGGGGCCCTGCACTAGAGTGGAGAAGAGAGTGAGAAGGAAGTCACTTCATACACAAAGTCAAAGTCACAAAGTGTTATGAAGTGACTCAAACCCACATTCCTCATCCATCCTGCACCACTAAAGGCAGGAGAAGGTAGATAATTTATCAGTTCAATTGAGAGAGGGAGTAAGAAGGGGGATGAGAAAGGCGTTTTCAGGTTTTTTTATTTCCCATTATCCGACTTTGTTATTAATCGGCAGTTAATTAATTTCCATCAAGTCACATTTGTTTTGCCTATGATGGTAGTTGATTTTGGTTCACGAGTTTTTCCACCATATTTTCTTCCCTTTTCCTGCTGAGGTGGCAGAGGCTTGTCAACAAATGTAAAACAGTAACTTGTGTTACAGTCATGGCAGTATAAAAAAGAATGAATGTAGGTGTACCTCAAAACTGCAGAGTATATTCTTCAGGACAGGATTATTATCAATGCCACAACATTCAGAGTCAGTAATAGACCAAAGAGGCCCAGTGGAAAAAAAAAATCTGACTCATCTTCAAGAATTCAGGATGTTTTTAGGTTTTGGCCTATTTAGAAAGCAATTACATATTTAATTGAGAAAAAAAATCAGGAAAGAAAAGAGAAACGTGCAAAACACCTTTTTCCATTATGTAAACTTTTTACTCTGATCTGAAATAGCCAGTGTGTTTTTTACACACTTAGAGAGAGGATTTCTGACAGAGCCCTAGGTAGTATTTGGAGAAAGGGGCCATCTCAGAACTCTAGAGGACCAGCATAGACAAAAGACATTCAATGATTGTAGAAATAATCTGATTCTGCTAAAGTATTACAACTACAATACTAGTTGGCCAAATGACAGCAGCAGCAGAGAAGGAAGCAAAATAAACCAACTTTTATGACCTCTTTCTTGTGAAGTCTGTGCAAGACCACTATCTGTTTAGTCCTAATATGGTGTAGATATTTTCCAGACGAGATGGAGATTTACAAAGGAAACAATATTGAATACATTAAAAGTTTTAGTGGTGGATTAATATATTAAATAATAAGATTTCCATCATAAGAAGTTAGAATTTCGATTTCTTTTAGCTCTGTAAAATTGTGCATTTTGTTTTGAAGGTTAAACTGTTAAAACGTTGCTTCCTGTTTGTCTTTATGGCATGATTTTTTTGGTCAAATTTTATTGAGGTTATTATTGTAGAAATCCTTAAAAGTATAATGAACGTGTATTCAAACAAGCTTGCATTAACCATACAGGAAGTGAGGATTTTATACCTAAATAACTTCAAATGTAAAACTGAAATTCATTCTTGCAGTTTTGCTGTTTCTATGATTGATGGAAAATTTCTTTGTAGTAGTAAGTGCTGAAAGTTTAAAGGAATTTTCTTCATCTTTAGGAAACTTACTCAATTCAGACTTGTCTGACATTTTACTGATGTTTGGTCTCAAAGAAGAATAAAAGAGGACATCTTCCTCCTGAATATCTCAGCAAAACTGACTTTTAGCATTGGTTCAACTCTTTAATTCAGCACTTGATTTCAAGTAATTTTTTCAAGGCACTAATGGCTCTGTTGTGTAATTCTCTTCAATTATTCAGTTGTTGAACAGGACCAGGATTCTATGATCATTTGTACATCTAAGATTTCCCTGTTGGTTGTCTCACTTACTTCTCACATGAAATCAATTTTACTGTTTTGATTTCCAGTATAAAAGCTTTTTCTACTTTTAATCATTAAAATGAACACATCTGATAGCACCTTTGATTGTCTTCCCTGTTAGTCTGTAATAATCTGGTCAGTTTCTCATCTGTTCTTATTGCTGCCGCTAATTCTCTAAAATCATATTGTGCCTACAAGCTTATCTGCTTGAAAATGCCATTCATTCTTAAGTTCTGTATTCTGTTATTTGAAATGTAATCTGAAGTCTGTTTGAGTCCTGTGAAGTTACTGTAGTGTGTTATCTAACAGTGATGTTTTCCAGAATCTCTATTATCGCAAGAATCTGATCCATATTATTATTCATTCCTCTGGAAAAGCCGCTGACATACTTTGTCATTCACATCTTCAGCATCCTTGCAAATGCCAGTAGAATGAATAAGTTAATGCTCAAAATGTTTTTTGCTTGTTCTTCTCACTCTTCATGTAGATGAGTTTTCTCATTTTCTCATGCTTGCTCTTTCCTGGAATTGATGTTAACTATCTTCTGGATGATGTAATTTTTGTATTTATTATATTTTCTTGAAAGGTTCTGGAAGCCTCACATTTTTTAGTCCACATTACTTCCCCTTTCTGCATTCATACTTGTCAAGCTTCGTACTGGTATTTTTACTTTTTCTCACAAGAATTCTGAGATTTGCTTTTCTGAATTTATTTGAGGTATGCCTCTCCAGAGAGAATGTTCTCCAGGCTTATTCCAGGTCCTGTAATTGCACATTGTACATCTTTTCAAAACCTTCTTTCCATCACATATTCATTTCTTATCCGTAGTAATTTGTCAACACTTGTCTCTCACTGCCAACATCTTCAGTTCAGGTCTTCCAGTCATCTGCTTTATCTCATCACACAAAGCCTGAGGCACATTTCCGCTCCCATGTTCTTCTGCTACTTTACTTATGTAAAAAAATACTTTGCTTACTTTTTTTGCTCCTGTATTGAATTTCTGTTTTGTCTATTTATTGTATTCGGCTTCTGGACTTAGTTCTAACATTTTTATTCTTGTTCAATGTCTTTTAATTGTTCATCCTTTTTTGCCTCATCTATTAACTTCATCTCTTTAGTTTATAATATTGTTTCTCTGGATGCTCTTCCAATGTGTCAGTTTTCTAGTTGTCATGTTCTTTCTTCATATCTATTAATTTCTCCAAGTAGTTTCATAGAACAAATCAAGCTTTCTTTGTACACAAATGGGATAATTTGATCCGGATGAAATGCCATTTTGTCTCTTCACAAAAATATTTATCCCTTTCTTCACCTAGCATAAACCCATTTCCCTTACAATTTTTTGTAAATTACAGTTAACTTCCACTTAGTTGATGAAAAGACAAAATCAGTCTTGATATCTTTCAAAATAGCAGTGAAATGGAGATTACCCAGCAATACTTGAAAGAAGCTTTGCAGAAATAGAGATGGGAGTCCTGATGGAAACCAAGTTGACTGCGAGTCAGCAGCACACCCTTGTCGTGGGGAAGGCCAGCTCCAAAGTGGGCTCCATCAGGGAGAGCACAGAGCACAGTTGGAGGTAGTCAGTGGGTGCAAGGAAGGAATTACTCTTCACTGTTCACCACTCATAAGACTGTACCTGCAGAAGTGCCTGGTACTGACACACTCAGAAGCACACAGATATGAGGAAAGCATTTGCAAACTGAAAAAGTTTAATGAGTGGCCACAAAGGTGGCTGAAGGCTTGAATGGGGAAATCGAGAACTCTGGGTTTATTCATCCTGAAGAAGAAACTTTATTCCCATGCTCTGCCCCAAGAAAAGGCAATTGCTTTTCTTTAGATGCCAATTAGTAGTAATAGAGAAAAAAAATCAAACTCTTCTGAGAGGTGTGCAGTGAAAGGATGGTGGGCCACAGGAAACAAGTTGCAGCAAGAACAATTTCAAATTGATATAAGAACAAACAAGCAAAAAATATAGTGACATTTGTGAAAAAGTGAAACAGGCTGCTCAAGGAGGTTGTGAAGCCTCCATCACTTGAAAGATGGGCACAGCTCTAAGCAATCTCAGATAATGTGACATTATTCTGTCCAGGGAGTTGTGTCTCTCAATCTAAGTTATTCCATATTTATGCAAATACAGTTCTGGAATACAATTATTACTGAAAATTTGTATGTGATATCACAGCCTCAACTTTGTGAAATGTGTTTTTAAAACAAGAATAAACAGCACTAATCAAAATACAGTCAACAAAAATGCAGACAAGGAAGTTGAGCAGCAAGCATCAATCTTCCTTCAAGTTTTACAAGACTGGCAGCTACACAGCACTACAGCTTTTTCCTGTTAAGGAACCAAGTTAACAACTGATCAGTGGTAGTCTGTATGCGAACATAATTAGATGAAGGGTTAATGATATTGTACTGGAATTCATGAATTCTTATGTTTGGGGGGGTGCAGGGAGATTTTAGAAAATCAGAATATGGCTTATACCGTTTTGGATATAATTCTCTGATAAATCTACAGACCTTAAGGAGCACTCCCAAATATATAGCCTACCAGCAGAACAGGAAGTCTTTTTAAGCTAAATTATTTTTCTTAACAAAAGTACACAAATCATGCACAGGTATAGTACACTGCAGCATGGAAAACAGTGCATAACCTCCATTCTATATCTTTCTATTCTACATTATGATGAATGATACTGATAATCTTGTGTAATTTATTATTCTCAGTGTTTTGGCTTTTCTTAGAAAGTTATATAATTTTGCATTCGAAGATTTACAGATTTCTCTTAGGAAGGACAATATAACTTCTAGTTTTCCCTGAAGTTAGCAGCAAAACTTGCTATGAATGTCTAAAGATTTGTTATTTCTCCCGCTGATGATAGTTAACCTTCATAATCAATAACAGCATATGTTCTCTTGACAGATGGTATTTGTTCTGTGAGTTCCAGAAGCATAATGTAAACTGCAAGGTTTCTAGATTATGGAGGTTATGTCTTAATGCTTAGATGTTTCTCCCTCTTCAATGTAGTCAGACACCAGGAGAAGAGACCTGTGTAGGTAAATGGACTTTCATCAGGAAAACGTGGTGAAAAAATATTTTATTTAATTAAAGGTGGATGATGTTTCAAAATTATTAGCTGAATATGTTCTTGAAGTCTCACAGTTCCTTAAACTTCCATTTTTCAAATCATGAAAAATCATTCAATTAAAAAAAAAATCCTGTCCCCTATTGAAACGTGGGGTGAAAAAGTGCCTATACATTAGGCTGTATTAAAATATCATTATTTAAATGCTAGGCATCCATAGGATATCCTTAATATTCCATTCAAACATGAGGTTTTAAGAGTGTCTCTAGAAGCTAATGAGAAAAACTGGACTAATCTTATTTATTTTGCACTTCCATGCCAACAAAATTCCAGATTCATAACTATAGGGTGTGAAATGAAGTTTAAACCAGAAAAATTCTTTCTTTGATGCATGTAACATGTTATATGGTTGAAGGAAGAGTAATTGAAGTAATCTACCTGGACATATGTAGCGTTTGACTCTGGCCCACATCGCATCCTTGTCTCTAAACTGGAGAGACACAGATTTGGTGGATGGACCAGACAAAGCAATTGGCTAAATGGTTGCACGTGAAGAGCTGTGGTGAATAGTTCAACGGGCAAGCAGAGAGCAGTGATAGGTGGTGATTCTCAGGGGTCCCTGTTGCATAACACCTAGTTAAGGCAATCAACCTTTGTGTCTGCTTGAAAAGCATGGTAAACTGGTACCCTTGACTATGACAGAAGTCAATTGTCAATCAAACTCAGCTACTGTAAGTAAAGAGCATCACCTTGCAAATCATGTCTCTCCACTTTACTATATATTGTAACTAACTTCAAAGACAAATACTTGAACTGATGCAATCTCTGTATTTCCTGCAGTTTCAGGGGATTTTTCTAGAGAAATATCCTTATGGGATATTTCTCATATTTTTCTCTAGATTTTCCCCATTCACTACATCTAGAGATTGAGATAGATAAACCTTTGCATTTAAATAATATGGCTGGTTGCATCTGTTTTAGGAATTCTGTTCCAACAAGTACAGTGATACGCAGCATTTAATTAATTTTGTTTGGGTGCATGCAGTACTATTCCCAGGAACTACAACATCCAGAAACAGCTGGAAGGACATTAAGTGCTTATCTAAACATGAAAATAAATAGAAAGTGAAGCATGAAATTACTTTCTCTACACTATATACTGTTTGTCATCAGTATGCTGATGTAAGTATGACAATGTTATTCATTTGGATCTGTGATCATTAGCCTTGACTCTTGTTGAATATGTTTTAACAAATATTACTTGGAAGTAAATCCATGAGTATATTGTACGTATATTAATTAGGTAGTCTCATTTATTGTGGTCGGCAAAAATCTTATTCTTCCACCATCTAGTTTTAGATGAACTAAACCCAGCATAAAACAGAGTAAGGTTGTTTGTTTTTTGGTTTTTTTCCTTGCTTGCTGTCCAATTTATTAGGTCATAAATACCAATAAAAAACACTTGTCTTCCGTAAAGTGTTTCCTTAAAATGTGGGGGTTTTATTTCCAAGTGAATGTGTCCATTTCTACTCTTACAAAGAAATATAGAGAACAGTACATGTACCTGGGAAAAAACTCATCCTAGTGAGGATGCACCCCGAGTGCTGTGCTTAGTTCTGGGTCCCTCACTTCAAGGAAGACATTGAGGTACTGGAGTGTATCCACAGAAGAGCAACAAAGCTGGTGAATGCACTAGAAAGTAAATCCTGTGAAAGCAGCTGAGAGGGAATGTGGTTGTTTAGTCTGGAGAAAAGGAGGCTCAGGGTACACCTTATCACTCTCTACAACTACTTGATAGGAGGGTGTAGCCAGATGGGGGTTGGTGTCTTCTCCCAGGCAACCAATGACAGAGCAAGAGAACATAGACTTGGGCTGCCCCAGAGGAGGTTCATATTGGACATTAGGTGGAATTTCTTCAAGAAAAGAATTGTTAAGCATTGGGATGGACTGCTCAGGGAGGTGGTGGAGTCACTGTCCCTGGAAGTGCTCAAGAAAAAAAACAGAACATGGTACTTAGTGCTATTGTCTAGTTAACAAGGTTGTGATCAGTCAAACATTCTTGGAGCCATTTCCAGCCTAAATGTGTCTAATTCTGTTTAAAACAAAACACTCAAATAAGTTTAAAAAAATTGTATGTTTGTGTATTTTCTTGTACAATACATCACTTTACATGTTGAACTAAAACAAGGTCTGAGACAGAAATAATTGTACTTTTAACATTCTATCATCTCATCAGTTGGAAATATAACCTTCAGGACGTGAGGAAATACTTGAAAATGGAAACCCAGAGCTTTTTCAGATGCTATGGCTCTATTTCTTGAATTTTTTTTTTTCTGTGTGGGTCATTTAAGTCTTATTCTTCCATGCCAGAGTTGTATATATAAATATAAATATTAAATATATGTTTCATATCATGGCTCTAGATACCTGTATTTAGACAACAGAATTGGCGTCCTGTGTTCAAAGAACCTCAAATTTTCCTTCTATTGAATTCCAGTGTCTCTGCAAAATAAGCAGCCTTTTCTTTCTTTTGAAATCTGAAATCCTTCTGAAGTTATAGAAGGCATTTTTAAAAAAAGGATGTAGCTATCCCTGGTTTTGCTAGAACAAAACATGAAAATCATATAGATAAGGAATTTGGGAAAAATAAGCAAGTCTGATGTTTTATCATATCACTTGGTTTTAATCGATAACGTGCAAAGTCTGAGTCAAACATTATTCTGAACTGTGTTATTGCGCACTTTGTTTTGGAATAGCAGATAACACATGATAATGTTCAAAACCAGCTGAGGGAGTTGGAGTTGTTCAGCCTAGAGATCAGAAGGCTCTGGGAAAATTTTATTGTTGTTCGATTCTTAAAAGTGACTTATAAGAAAGACAGACATCGTATCATGGTCTGAAGTAACAGGACAAGGGACAATGTCTTTTAGCTGAAAAAGGATAAATTTAGATTGCAAATAGTGAAAACATTTTTTACAATGAGGGCAGTGAAACAGTGAAACAGGTTGCCCAGGATGTTATGCATGCTCACATCATTGAAAGTGCTCAAGGTTAGGTTGGATGGGCCTTTGAGCAGCCTGGTCTAGTGAAATATGTCCCTTTTTATGGCAAGGAGGTTGGACTAGATGATATTTAGGGGTTCCTTGCAACTCAATTTTTTTTAATTTTTTTTTTTTAATGACGATGATATAATATGAGGACCATTTTATAGAACATTAGAAAGGTGAAGTCCATCCACCTTAAAACAGAACATTTGTAGGTAAAGTTGTCATGTCATGTCTCTATAATAAAACAAGGAAAGAGATACCTTTCTGGCTATAATTCATAGATCCTATCTTGATATCTGCAGGAAGTCACTCCAGTTCCACTTATGATTTTTTAAGCATCTAAATAAAAAAGGAAAAATAAAGCCATGAGAACCATTACTAACAATACCCAATTATACCTAATCAACAAAATCAATTTGGTTAAAAGAAGAATAATATTCACTTTTACTAAATGCTGAATTCTGATTGCCCATTAAAAACATCTTTTAGAGTATTTCACTGTAGTAATAAATATATTGCCAGTAATTTATTAAAGATTAAATACCATATATATTTAAAAGGTGAGGTATCACCTTAGCAAACACTTAATAAAAAAATTTCAGGTGTTACCTGAAGGTAATTAGTGTTTTGAAGTCAGATGAGGATTGGTTAAGAAATTGATTAAAATTTAAATATAAAAGAAAGATCACAAAATTTACTTTTTAAAGGTTATGTGCACTGAAAATTCATGTGCTTGTTGAACATTTTGAGAAACATATACTTCTGATGTTTTGAATTAGCTTACATGATAGCTTTTATTTTTCAATAATATGATATGCTTTTTTGGCGGTTCTTTATTCTGAGTTAAAATACTTATGGAAGTATTTAAACTATGATGTGTTGTTAAATTTATGAACAGACTTCAGAGATTTGCTGGAAATTTACCTAAAGCAGATTTGTGGCAAAGAATAGTAAAAAACCAGATAGTTAAGAGTGTTAATTTTATTGTGTATTCCTGATGAGTAATCTCTTTTTCATACTGTTGTCAGTATTATCTCTTCTTAATAAATAGTGTGTTTTTGTTTAATAAAATTAAAAGCCATCTTTTGCAGAACTTTTCTAAAACATAGCAGCAGAAATCTCTTTCAAGATAGAGATGTATGCATGTGTAATAACCTAAAAAAAAACACATAAAGCAATTTTTCTTAGCTATACATTTGCTTAAACTGAAAGTCTATACATGAGGCAGGGAAAAAAGTAATCTTGTTACACTTTATCATCATGTGACCACTTTTCCATCCTTCTATAATAATTTTTGAACTTTGAACTTCACACATTTAATGGTTTTGGAAGAGGAGGTTAACCATGTTAGTGTTCTGACTTGGAAGATAAAAGATTACCTGGAGGTTGTAATTCACAACAATGTTTTCTTGAAATCTGGAACTGAACTTGAAAATTCTAGAAATTTTTAAATGAAGGCTTTGTTCTTAAAATGAAGGCTGAAAATGTTTGCTTTAAATCTAAGGCACAATATCTCAAAATCAATCTGTCATATTAAAATGACTGTTTCTGATAGTTTGTTAGTTCGGTTGGGAGGGGTTTTTCTTACCTTATTTCATGCATCTGGCCATTTGCTACGTCGCTAGTGATGCAAGTCCTGTTGTGTTTACTAAAGATAAATACTTCTGAGATTAATCCACAGTAGAATGCAAGGTTATAGAGGGGAAAGAGTTGCCAGCAAAAGCCCCTTTTTGTTCTTTACTCTGCTGGTGTCTCTATAACAGCACAATTCAAGGTTTGGTGGCAGGAGGAAGAGGTTCATATTTACTTACTCCCCTCAAAATGAATAACAAATTTTAAAATATATTGTTATATAGTAGAGGTCATTTTTTGGAAGAATGTGGGCAAATCATTTGTAAAATGGAGAAGACTTATTGGCTTGATTAAAAAACATACACAAATTGGATATTAATCCAAAAGTGGGTTTGTGTGCCTTTTTTTCCTTTTATTATTTGAGCAACATACTGTACTAGTAGCACTCGGTGCCACATGTCTGATGGCTAAAAAATCATAAAGCTTTATCTTAACTGGCCTATAAAAATAATTGATTTGGGAAACAAGCTCCGTTTCTGTTTTTCTGAGAATATTTGCAGTGTTTTCTGTGTCAGACCTCAGTTCCTCCTGGACTAAATAATTTATCTTTAATGAATTCCCTTTCCTTTCTAAAATGCGTTTGTTACAGAAAAAAACAAAAACAAAAACAAAAAAGAAGTGTAATCCATGAGTAACTTCTAATATTGCTTGATAATACCTGAATAAAAGTATACATGAAACAGGAGTTTTGTTAACCTTCTTGAAAGGAAGACTGATATAAGTGTCTTACTTTATGATAAGAGTTCTTTTTTCTTAATAGTAAGCATATAACTAATCTTATTCAGATTAGGACGTCACCATTACAGATGAGAGGGACAGTAGTGATGGAAAAATACTCTTATATAACAAGTTTTTATAAAGAAATATTCATTTTAAAGTCAGTAAGGCAAAACAGAAAGTAAAATTAGCATCAAATGATGTCTGTGAACTAAAAACACTTCTTATCAGAATATTTTTTACTGCTATTTCTATGCCTTATAGACTTACAAAATTGTCAGGATTTATAGAAACTGGTGTTAACAGATAGATGAAATTTATTTTGTTGTTTACTAAAAGTTTCCAAGTCAGAATTGAAGAAACTGGATGGGAAGAATTGAGAAAAGCACAGTTTAGTCATATTACAAGTTTAAACCAGGACTATATATCATTTATAAATTACCTAATTTTTTTATTCCATTAATATTAAAGTGACCTCTAAATCTGTTTGTTTTGTGTCCTTGTATGTATAGTAACTTTTATGTATGATATACAGATGCATTTATGAACATAATTTATTTTTTCTTCTGGGATCATTGCATAAGTAGGAAAACAACCAGACTGCAAATCAAAACCCTCAGAGTAGAGGACAGAATTATACATACTTTAAGTGAAATATCACAAAATTTAGAGTATATTTTATTTCCAGCACTCTTGGTTAGATGATCAGATGATTCTTGATTGCAATCAAATGCATCCAGCCAGGACTGAGATTGTATATGATTTTTACCTCTGATTGGTTCATCTCTTCTTAATAGCTTGCAGATTGAACATTCATAGAACACATTGTAAGTGAAGTTGTAATATCAACCTTTTGACTCACACTTAATGCTAATGGCAAAATTTTGACTTAAGCGAAACATATTTAAACTGCAGGAAAATTAATGAGCTAATATCAGTGTTCAGAACCAAATACTCTGATTAATAGTTTCTCCAGTTTGTATATCATACCACCACAGTACTCCAAGTAAATATTTGAAAAAGTAAATCATGTCTGAGTTATGTGCCAGCACCACATAAACCGAATATATTGCAGTATGCTGGAAATTTTTGTGTTCATACTATCCAACACATTACAGCATTGTAGAATTCTGCCTGAATTATTTGATAAAATACTTTTGTTCATCATTCCTATTTGCAGTTTGTTAAATGAAAGTTAAAATTTGGTAGAAATATAGGCATTTTCCTGTCACATTTCTTTCTTGGAAGTAAGTTCTTATTTCAGTTATTACTCTAACCAAATTTTATTACTTAAAACAATTTATTAGGAGAAAAAGAAAACAAAAGCATTAGGTCATACATTTGAATACAGTCTGTCTGCTGTTTTAAGAAGTTATTGTTTTCTGATATAATTTTCAATCTTCTATTAAATGAACTCATAATCTTTTAACAAGTCCTATTGGACAGCAAAGCTATTATCTACCATTACCAAAATTAATTTCTTTATTGATTGGAAAGATTTAGACAGTTAGTAAACTTGAGTTTGGGTTGAAGCTGTGGAAAACAGAAGCTTGTATCACATTGCATAAAGAACTAATACTTCAAATAAGTATTTTTGATGTTTCATGCCTATGACTGAAACTCTGAGTTGATAATGCAAATAGAAAATTTCACCGCTAAGCTGATTTTACTTCTATGTATTTCTACAAAAACTAATACATAGGGCCACAACATGAATAGTGAATTTTGGTGCGTCTATCAAAATGCAAACATCACATGCTAATGTGAATTAATGCGGTTTTGAGAAGCTGCAGGACGTCAGCACATCTAATAAATAAAATATTAATTGTTTCTCCGATGTCACAGTTTATGATTCAATATAAATGTTTTAATGAGGTTGAGGACCCAAGATTAATGTATAAAAAGTATCTTCAGGTTAGAGATAAAAGAATTCTAATTGTAGTGGAAACAAGGAAATGTGTTTTGAAATAATAGTGGACATACCAGCTTAGGTAAGAAAATAGGTGTTTTCACATTCAAAAATGAATTTTTAACTTATCGTATAAAATCCCATAGAACTCTTTTCAAAGGTCTGTAGTTATTTCTTCTTTTTTCCAAAAGGTAAAAGAAAACTGGCTCAGTTGCTTAAAAAATCCCCCACCAAAACAGGAAGAAGCTCATATTGTGCTTGATATTTAAAGTACTAATCAATGATACTATAGTTAATACATTTAGCAGTAATCAATTTGAAGATTCCCTAGTTTTCATCTCAAGTTTCATAAAATTCAAGCACCATGTTTTCAGACTTTAATAGAAATAAATACTCTGAATCTACGTGTTTAAGGTAGGAAGTAGCACCATCTGCCTTAAGATGTTGTATCAACACCACATTACTAGAAATAGGAATTTTATTCAGCATGAAAGAACATTAACAAAATTCAAGAATCTTAGATTGCATTTGAAAAGGATATTCTTTGACTTTATTTTAGTAATGGTTACAGTAGCCAAAACCCCTCTTCATCAAAGATTCTTCAGTAGTTTTCTACAGGGTTATTACCTCAAGAAATTTTCTTGTGACGCACTAGTATATCAGAACTGGCATCACTCTGTCATTCTGTCTGTCTGCTGATGAACATGTAACAAGTCCTATGTTATATCTGCTTCTACTGTGTGGATATATTTTGATTTCCAAATCTCATCAAATATTACTGGACACATGTATACCCATAGATTTAGCTCAGATTTCCATTAAATTCTGTAAGCTTAGATAGTCTACTTTACATGAAAACAGTCATACCCAGATAACAAAATCTGGGGTGTCTAAAAGCTGGATCTGCATCCCTGATGGAAATTCTGGCTTAATCAATCTAAAAGAGATTAGAGACAGTGGAGAAGGAAAGAATGAATTCCTTAAAATATATTTTCAATTGCCTTTTTTTTTTTTTTTTTTTTTTTACTTTTAGGTATTCCAGTACTGCAAACTAGCAATCAATTGCTTTAAAATTTAGTGAAAGGGTGAAAGGTGAAATTGATTCTGAGGAATTGGACACATAGGAAGACACATTTCTTATGTACACAACTTACCATGAGGGAAGGCATTTGGACTAATATGAGACTTAGTATGATAGGAGTAAGTGGAGAAAAGTTTGATTGACTTTCAAAATTGAAAAAAAAAATCCTCTATGAGATTTGGCTATTTGTGGAAAGCATATCTGAATCTAAAGAATAACAGTTTATGATATGTATTTGTTTATAGTGACAACTTCATGCTAATTAAGAAGTCTCTATGAATAAACACCAGTAACATTTCTTTTAAATCCAAGCAGTTTTTACACAGAAAAAGCCTAGTTTAATATAGAATTATTGAATTATTTGAAAAAAAGTAAGGAAGTAATCAGCTGATTATCTTCTCTTGATAAACTTTTAAAACACTTCTAAGTAGGTCATGTTGTAATTTTTCTAATAAAAATATAATAAATATTCAGGAAATGCAGGAAGCTTCTGTGTGCAACACAGGATCTCTGAAGACTGTTTAGACTTTATGGCTTTGTCATCCACTGCATCTTTATTCTGATATGCAAAGTTTTCACTTATATTTAAAGGTATGCAGTCAAATAATATTTTTGTCCTTCCAATTAATTCAATGTGTCTTCATTCATTTCCATTGTTGCTTTGAAATTCCAGACAAAATTATTTTGAAAATTGCTTATGTAAATAAATGTGCATGAAATCAGAAAGACGTTTATAGCTGATAGGAAATAAAAATAGAACACAAGGGATAATTTTTTTATCTAGAGGAAGAAATCAAAAAAGTCAACAACTGGTAGAACCTAGGGTTAGAGTCAATGATGCTAGGTTATTTCTGCCACCTGAGAGACCATTTTGAAAATGCTTTAAATAAGTAAATATTTAAAAATGGTGAGAGAGGGGAGACCAGAGGTGTTAAGCTGAAGTATTTATTATTCTAGTTGCAGGAGGATCTTAGCAGCAACTAACTAACCTCTTTTTAGGGGTGAGAACCCAGTTTCTCACTTTTCCCTCATTTAGGAAGTTGGAGTAGAAATGAAGTCACACTGAGTGAAACCCAGCAATGGGATATTTGTAAGGAATTTGGTGGCATATTTACTTTTGGATATGCTTTTATTGAAGATATTTTAACTCTGTAGCCACTGAAAAATGCTGAAATACTTATAGTTAAAAAAAATGTTCAAAGTTTTTAGCATCAAATGCAGCTTGCTCTCCTACCATCTCTCTTTATAATACTATTTTTATTGTACTGGATGAGTTAGATCACTGGTTTCATATTTTACAGATTTACTAAAAGAATATTAGGGTACACTTGAAACCTCCCATCTAGTAATTTTTCTTCTTGATTAAGAGAGAGAAAATAACAATAATAACTATTAGAAATATATATTTTCCCCTTAGTCTAATATTCACTCAAGTAATAGGAGAAAACCTACATAATTTAACAGTTTTTGGATCAGCTTTGTCATACTTTTGTATTGGGTCTCTATCAGTCATGACTCACTTAACTGATAGTGTGTGATTCTCCTGTGATTTCCATCTTGCATAAAGTTACACATATTGAATGTGGGTGTTTAAAGAATACTCATACCCTTTTCAGTTTCAGCTGTTACCCACATGGTGTTCCTAATCTCTTTACATGCCACAGCTTGTTTACTGAACAGGCACTGCAATTTTCCACCTCAAACTTTTTTGAAGAACAGTGATAGATTATCTTAATTTTCAGTGCCCCTCAAAGGTCTATCCTCCTTAAGTTCTATGACCAGCTATTTTAAAAACTATTAAGCTGTGTAAATGTTCTTGATGACAAAATAGCAATCAGTTATAGTTGTGTATCTGATATAATAAATATGTCTAGAGTAGATGAAGATATGACTGTATTTTTTCACATTTAAAATGAATTTGTTTATTGTGATTCAGTCTGTTTTGTACTCACTTATAATTTTTAAACCTGTAACTACACAATCTACACATATTAGCAACTGCATTATAATGAAAAAGTATTTAATTATGAATATTTTTCACTTTATTAATATATAACTTATCTGCAGATTTCACTTCACTTTTAACAAACATATTTTCTCTCTCTTGTTGTTTTCTGGGTTGTTTGTTTGGTTCTGGGTTTTTTTTATTTGTTTATTTGCTTGTTTTAAACATTGCTGTTTGTCTCCATGTTTGAAAATATTTGGAAATCCCAAGGATGTCTTTGGATGCATCCACACATCCATAATGCATGAATGCACCATTCCATCCCTCCCTACGCTGCAACAAAGGTCTAGGGTATATTGCAGGTGAGTGGCCTTTTCCACTCATACAGTCTCTTCATACAGGGTAATTAATAGTGCTCAGAATCCCTTGGACTCAACACATCTGAAGAAACAACATGGAACATATTCTTCAGTTAAAAAAAAAAAATCAATCCCAAACAATTCAAAACAAAAACAAACAAACAAACAAACAAAAACCCTACCAAAAGAAAAATCCCCAAACCCAAAATGCCGCCTTCTGCAAAACACCTTTACAAAATCAAATAACTTATTTTATCAGTTTTTATTTTTGACATACACTTAAATCAGAATTGTAAGTGTAAATCTTCATGGGAAAAAATGGAAATATTCAAATTATATTTTTCTTTAGGTCTTAGAAAATTAACAAGTTGTCTTTTTAGAAAAATGCTCTAACAAAAAAAAGGATAGTTTCTGTTCCTGGGGAAAGCAATACAGAACATCAATTTTTTTTTTTAATAGCTGGACAAAAGTTTAATATGGAAATAATTGCATGAAACTGATTAGAAATTAATAGCATGAAATAAATTAATAATAATTTGGTGTGAGATGTGAAGTTTTTTAAGAAAAAATAATCGCCAGCAATTTTTGTATAATATCTTTAAAATAAAAGAATATAACATTTCAAATTTCACATCTTAAGTGTCGTCTCCTACATGCAAAACATCTACTTCATTTTGAAAAGATTTCTGATATAATTGTAAAATTAGAAACAGATTGCTGACATTAGCCCTCTGTGATGGGAATCCTACCCACAGTACTTGCAAGGAGTTTCCTTTTAGAAATTAATTGAAAACACAGCTTGATGCCATTTGCAGTTTAAACACTGAAACTCAGTGCATTAAAATCCAGATCAAATTAATGTGTTCAAAAATTCCTTTTTTCTTTTTTTCTTTTCAAATTATCAAAGAAAGGACAAGTGGAGAACATCTCTAAAGAGATAACTGCACATACAACTTCCATCTTTTCAAGGTAACAAAAGAATAATGTCTTATAATTTCTTATTCAATTTAAATTGTCAAGACTAATATTTTCACCTGTATGTTGAAACCTGCTCATATCTTTAAGTGTCTATCATACAAATAAAGGTGAAAAGGCCCAAAAGATTCACTTTTTTTCAGGATATTCCAGTGTCACCTTTGTGTATTTGGCTTGGTCTTAACCACAGTACTTAACATGGGGCTCCTTGGGAGAGTTTTAAATTGTTCTGCAAACTATGAATCCTTAATGAGACTGACACTATTGTAGCCCATTTTCCAGAGCCTACACAGAAAAACAGCCTTAGATATTGAAATGCTAGTTATCTTTTGCCACACAATTCTGTTTGACTAACCTGCACTCTATTTAATGGGACTTCTGGTATCTGAATGCTTTGTTGTCAAGAAAGGAACAGCAAGGAGCCTATTGTAACTAATAAGTTAGGTTTGGGGTTTAATGTTGGTGTTCTTGGTGATTTGAAATTAGCTATAAATTATTACAGATTTTTTTTTCTGAAAATTATTCAGTTGACATTTTTGTAAGCCAGAATATTTCTGGCTCTGCAAGTGAACTGCTAACAAACAAAATAAAAAAAAAAGACCATGATTCCTATAGCTTTATGATTTGAAAGCTTATGTCTCAGAAGTGCAAATTTGAACTTCTTTTAAGCTCTTGCTGAAGTAACTGTTAACAGCATATAGAGAAGTTTAATTAGCAATTTTCATAGTTTTAAAATATGGTAATTTGTACAGAGATAATCTGTAATGTGTATATGTATGCACTGACCTATTAAGCTTACATGAACTAAAGTTTAAGTATAAATCAGTCATGACAAGTGTTTTATGGTTTACATCATGTGCCTTGGGTATGGTAAACAAAATGCTTTGCTGGATCAAGGGCTTCAGGAAACATTCTTCAAATAAATAACCAACTGAACAATTAGTTGAATGCATGGGATATGAATAGAACTGGAGTACAGTTTTAGTCCACCTAATATGTCACTTATGCCATGCATTGTATGGTATAAGTGACATGAATGAGTATAATAAACATAAGTATATTCAGAAGTATAATGAACCATGCATTGTTCATTCACATTCAAATATATGGAATTTCAAAATGCCCCTATGAGTCTTATGATAACTTCTGACATTTTTCAAAGCCCATTGATAATCTCTCCAGTTTCTTTAAAGTGCTTTGGACCTGTTTCCATACTTTCAGAGTGTCATTCTGCTTCTCTGATGATGCATAGATGTCAAATTCTTATAAGAGGGTTGTGATCAACAGGAGATGTTCGTGTTGGTGTGGGTAAGTTAAGTAAAGCTTGCTCCTATGGCCAGTATTTGAGGAAGGAAAAAACATAAAAGCAGTATAGGAAGTATAATTACCAAGGGTAGACAGAGTGAAAAGATCTGGAATATTTGAATATTACAATCCTGCTTTTATCAGTTCAGAACGGTACATTTTCCAGGCTGAAAGTAATGCAGGTGCTGCAATATGTTGGAATGTATACTTTGATGAGGAGTTGCTTAATCCTCTGAAAGCTAATGACAAATGCATAACAAAGAGAAGATGGCTCTGTGTGTTTATTACTAACTGTGGTTGTAAGAAAATCCCAGATACAGCTTTAAGGAGAATTTTTGTTTGCTTGTTTGTTCGTGTGATCATTTTAATGATAATGCACTTTATTCTTTCTTGAGCTGAACCCAGCTGTGATTAGCAATTTGACATTGTAAGTAATGGAGTAGAAACAAAAAGAGTCAGTAGATACTGCACCAGGTGGAAAGAAACAAATTCCGTCTAAGCACCAGCTGACATGAGTATCAAAAACAATAACCCAAGAATTATAATTGTGAAAGTGGAAAGAGCACCTGGAAAAAGGTAATGAAGGGAAAAATCCACCCTAGTATTCTGTTTGGTAATTTCTGTGACTTTGTTGCAGAACACCTCTGCCTGTTCAGCCCAGTGAAGCAAGCTGGCCATGGGGAATATTCTACTGATGAATCAACAGCAGAGAAGATATTGGTAGCCCATGATAGGCCAGTGATTCTGGCAACAACAATAACAAATAATGCTCTTCAACATCTTACTGACCCTCTTGGGTGTAAATGTTATTCCCAAATATTTTTTATCTGCTTTCTTCTTTAGTATGCCCCTGCTTTCTCTGGGTGGCTGATCTTATCGCCATATACACTTAATTTCATTTTCTCCTTTTGACCTTCCAGAGGTGAATGCAAGGTCATGCTTAACTATAACATATTTTGAATGCTCCTTAGTATCACATCATTTGAACAGGTAAACCATTGCATATTTATGACAGTTGCATATTATACAGAATTTAATGAGGGAAAGAAAATTTAAATAAAGTGTCAAAATTAAACACAATAAAGCATGTTTAGTTAGCTTTATACTGAGTAGGACACAAAACATCAAGAAAATATGACAGTGTAGTCCCTATACATTTGATTAACAACTAAAGAAGGGCAAAGAGAGAAGGACATGAGGTTTGTCCACTGTGAGACTCCATATATTCACAACCAGATTACCAGTAAGGATGCTTATGGCAGTTTTTAGTCTAAGGCACAGACAGCAAAGTGCTAAATGACTGAACATCTCCACTGCAAAAGGAACATTTCCGAGGGTTCTCTAGGGCACTGCTTCAGCCCTAGTACTGCATATCAGGAAACCACGGAGTGCACCAGTGACATACTTGAGTGCATCGGAAACACACAGCGAGGAAATTAGCACCACGAGACTTCCTCCATGCTGCAGTATGGGATAGATGTACTCCATGAGGAACTGGGGACTTCCAGTCATGTAGGACAAGCTGTGGGTCACAAGTCAGCAAATACCACAGACTGCATATGGAAAAGATACTGCCATTGAAAGTGTTAGAGAAGGGGAAAATGACTACCTATTAGCCAAAACTAGCCCCCATTAGCATTTCTCCTATAACTCTGTCCACTTTGATTTGAAATATGAACTTTAACCATCTCCGCTAGCTTTTTGCCATTCTGTATCCTTGTTTACCTTTGTTTTGTTTTATTTAAACGAGTCGGCTTTTTTAAACAATTGTCTCCTTTTGCCATCTTTAAAACTTCATCTTTTTAACAGGACTTCTCATTTCAACAATTTTATGTTTGTACTACAGAGATTTATTCACTAGTTCAACCGGAGAAATGTTAAAATTATCATCAGGATCTGTTTTCTTCAGGAGCCTCCTGGGAACACTAAGATTGACAATAGGCCTCAGAAAAACAGCAATATATTCTAGAGCTATTTATTTGTTTTGCCTTATTCTTGCTAGGAATTGTTCATCTGGGCTCTCCCCCAGGCACACTATCTTGAAGGACCTCTTACATCAACTAGAAAGCAAAAGAGTGTCAAAATAAAACACTTGTAGAAGTTCTGCTAATACTGTAATTCCACCAGTTTTTTGCTCTGTTTGATCTATTTTAATTTTGTATGGCTTTCTTTTCCAATGACTCTAATCAAGAAGGTTTAAATACATTGGTACATATCATCACCTTGGTTTCTACTGGAATTTATTCAGAGTTTTTATTTGAATTGACTGAATTTACAACTAAGACAAAAGCTCTGATTTTTACTGAGGTACATTGGATTCTTTGCTGCATGCATTATGACCTCATGCCATCCATTTATCATAATCAAGAGCACACACTTTGATGGAAACTGACATCAAACTCCCAGCAATGAAACTAAAGCTGTTCAAGATAAAAGACAGCACACCATAACGTTTTTTTCAGCACTAAAATAAAATAAATGCTAATTTATTTACTTATAATGGCTTCTCATTATAAGAATACATTACTTTTCTTATATAGTCAGCATTCATCACTGGTTTTGTCCATAACAGAAATTTGTTTACTTTGCTACTGAAGCACTTAAATTTTCTGTTTGTTTCTAAAACAACAGACATATTGTTATGGCTTCTGAAACAAAACAAGGACATATTTGTAGTGCCACTTTTCTTCTTTTTTCCTCCATTGCAATAGTGCATTTGTAAAATGGTCCCTTTTGATTGTCCAAAATATGTTTTCCATTCTTTCAAATAGCATTGTACACCAATTTCCTCTGAAAGCTTTTAAAGCTGTTTATATTCAACACAAGTGATTCTCACTACACTTCTGTCTCTCCAAAAGCTTCATAAATACAGGGCTGTCAGTATTTATTTATTGCTTGAAATTATTTTCCCTAGGACATTTCAGTATGCACTACACACATTTAATGAAGTTTTGTTTTGGTTTGAGCTTAACTCATTCACTCGAATTTTGCACATTTGAGTCATACTTTTGCATTATCAGTAACATGGCAATAATTTTTATAAGGCCTAATAAATTCTCTCCGGTGTAGCCTATTTGAATAAAGACCATGGATCTTTCAGATGCTTGAGCTCTACACTATATGTTGAAAGAAGGAATCTGCAAGTTGTATTGATGTGGATCTTTGTGGCAGCTTCTGTTATAAAATGCAATGTTCTAGTGACCTATTATATACAAAATACAGATTAAAATTAAAAATAAATTTTGTAGAATGTTTAGGATTATTCTTGCAACAAATTAGAGAAAATGTTTAGCAATATGGGAAGTAGAGAGTCTTAGCCTTATTTCAACTAGGTTCATCATCTGCTTCATTGTTGCTTGGAAAGCAGTGTGTGCTGCAAGATAAATTAGCTTTATGCCCAAAGATATATAACATAAAATACAACTTTAATTTGTGGAACCTGAATTTTCATTAACATAATGTTTTACATTTATTTTCAATTCTTTCAAAGGATTGATTGATACATGAATCTTCATTAATTTCATCCTTCTCCTAGACCCCTTAAACATGCATATTGATCTTCCTTGCCAGACAGGCATATTAAATGCCTCTGGCTTTCTGGAACTCTAAGACATTTGATCAGAAAATGAAAACACTGGCATGTAGTCGGCATTGTTCTTTCTGGTTTAGCTGGCTTTAGTACAGCATTCACATTAGCTCTGTGCCCATAATCTCAAACTGAATAACACTGGAAATGCATGATGTATGGAGGAAGCTTAAAGGAAAAGTGCCAAATGAATATTGGCCTTCCATGTACTTCTCTGGTGAGCACATGTGCAAGTTGGATCCAGGATGCAGAACAGAGAGATGAATACTAAATATTCTCAGTGCACACTAATGTCTTTAAAATTAATTTCTTTAGAACAAATCCAACATGTTGATCCAACTCAATCATTTTTTTAAAGATCTTGGTCTGGATAAGATATTTACTGTAAGAGGCAGCCATTTCCAACAGTAATGAAAAAGGTAAAGAAAATTTTTTGGGTATCAACATGAGTCAGAAATAAAATCCCCAGAAGGATAGACATGATTTATATATACTTTCATTTTCCACATCTCAAACATGGACCATTTCACACTGATCTGCTCAGACTTATAAACATACAAAGGATTTTGTTCATTTAAAATTAACACAGTCACAGTAAGAGCCAACCTTTGACCAATAAATTCTGATGGAAAGTTTAGATGCTGTGCAAGAAGTATTGTGCTGCTAGTACTAGTTAATGTATTTCTTAAAAGCAATTGACTCCTACACTTTATAAATTAATTTTTAAGAATGTATACTTTAGCTGATTCAGTCTCTGAAGTGGGTGCAGATATTTGTCGATGTATTGTTTGAAATGTGGATTTTCCTTCTTGTCTGGTGAGGGAGGTTGTCTCGCTGCAGCATGTAAGGACCTCTCTGAAGCAGGTAGTCACTGCAGCCTGTGGAAAGGACCACAACAGGGCAGACAACCACACTGCAGCCCTTGGAAGATCTCACACTGGAGCAGTCTTTCTCTGAAGGACTTTACCCCATGTCGGGGACCATATGTTGGAGCAGGGGTATACTGTGAAAAGGAGGAAGAGGCATACATGAAATGTTATGAACTGATCACAAACCCCTCGTCATCTTCCTCTGCATTGCTTGGGGATGAAGAGCTAAAGGAACTGGGAATGACAGAATGAATTGAGCTTGAGAGGAAAGCAGGGGTGGGGAGAAGATGCTTTAGTTTTATTCTTTGCTTCTCACCATCCTACTCTCTTTTAAATCATCAGTAAATCAAATTAATTTTCCCCAAATAAAGTCTGGTTTTGCTGTACTACTGAGTGATGGTAACTTCTGAGTGATGTGCTTATCTTAAACCATGAGCTTTTCCATCTAGCTCTCTTCTTGTGTCCTATTGAGCAGGGTGCCACAGTGAATTTGCCACAGATTTATTCTTGATACTCAATAAAATTGGCCCCAATATTAAATAGAACTTTTATGAAGTAACACTGAAAAATCAGTTTAATAACAATGAAACATGTATCAGGAATAGCACTCTACAATAATATTAATGTTTAAAATTTTGATCTTGACTTCTTTTTGCTGAACAGATAGATAAGAATTTATGGGTACAAGAAAAATAACTTGATGTCTTGAGGTTCAGTAATCATACATAGAGAAATATGACAGTAAAAATGTCATTGATTACATTCTTGATGACTATTTGTATATGTATATAGTTTAGGAATGGTATTATCCAATGTAATGTTCCCTCTGAAACCACATCAAACAATATGCCACCCACTCACTCCCTCTTCCCCTCTCCTCCCCTGTACGGGGCTGGAGTAGGCGATTGGAGGCACAAAAGGTAAAGATCACAGGCTGAGATAAGAACAATTTACTGGAAACAGCAATGAGATAAGAAAACGAACAGTTACAGAAGCAATGCTGATGACAGAGGGTGCAAGAAAAGGCATCTTACTGCTCAAGCCCACTAGGAAAACTCCTGACAATCCAGCATGCTACCCCAACCTGGAAGCGAGTCCTTCCCGCATTCCCTGAAAATGGTGTGAGGTCATATAGAACAACCTATGGCATGGTCCTATCCATGCCTTCTACTGGCTACTGTAAAAAATGTTTTACTGTGACTGCTCATGTTCTAAAGGGTATTAACTGTAGTGTAAACTTTTCCACAGGGCTTTAAAATATTTCAGAAAGAGTAAAACCAGCATAAATTATGCATTTGAGATGTTGGAGGAATAGAAACTTTGAATAGAATGAAGGAAATAGAATAATTTCAACTTCTACCTTGTACATTTTTTCATCTTCTTGGCAACTAAGATTAACCAACATAAAGGAATAGTAAACAGTTATAAGAAACATTTCTCTCACCCCCTCTCTCTCTCCCTCCCTCCCTCCCTCTCCCTATACCTCTTCCCTCCCCTGTTTTGCTCAGGTCACCGTTTAAGTTACACTTCTCATATTTTTTGAATTTGTCCTGGTATATAGATATCTATTTTCAGTCTAACACCACCAACATTTTCCTGAATTTTTAAAGTGCCATATTTTTAAATGGGTTTGTAGCCACATGATTCTCCATCTGTTTCAAAATTCATCTAAAAATACTTTTCTCTTGTCTGCTTCTCCATGTTTGCCTCTTTTTTCAGTGTTTCATTATATCTCTAAAGGAGATTTATGTTATATTTTATTTGAGGCATGCAATTTTTTTAATTTATCCTATCTATTATTATTCTTAGATTTTGAATTTCTGATTTAAGCTTCCCACCCCCACTCCTCACCCCCAGCTATTATTATATAAATTACAGTCACTTTTTTATCACCCTTTGTTTTCTAGTGTTCTATATTGGGGTTTGTTTAATTTTTTAAAATTATTTTTATATCTTCGGTGCTTATTTCTCCCATAAGAATGAGACAGAATCTTTCACATTCGGGAACTTTTACACAGAATAAAACTTTCGTCATGCATGCCCTTTCCTGTTTTATTTAATTTTAAAATTATTTACTAACATAATCTAGAGTTGCTATTTTGGTTTTAATGAATCAAAAGTCTTATTGACTGTTTGAAGTGTTTCATCAGAGAACTTAGAGTTAGCTAATCTTTAACAAATTTACACTGGAAGCGATATTCTGCCTTATGGATTTCTGCATTTTTAACATGTGTTTAAAGTAGTTTTTGATGCAAGATTGTTCATCCTCAGGTGAATAGTTGGAAAAATGTTGCCAATGTTTTTATGACATGTATTTCTGACCTCCCCCACTGGAGGTTCAGCTTTCAGGAGCTCTGCAGAGTTTATGAGGTTTGCAGATATTCCTGGATAAAACAGCTACACTATTGTCTGGAGGTAGTTATGTGCAGAGGGAAAACCCAAGATCTCTTATACAGTCATCAAGTTAATATAGTCTCTGTCAGAATAAATGAGAAAATTATAATTCATACAACAATTTGCACAGGGATTGGATTCTAATTGAGGTACCAGTGTCCAAATGCCAGACTACCAACTGCATGAGCAAAAATTTGGGTAAACAATATCCATGAGCAGTTACTGTTATTGCAGAACTAACCCTATAAGTGGTAATTCATACATTTACTTTTATCAGAAATGTGGACCTAGCCCCAACATTGAATTTTGCATGAATTTTCATATCCTTTGTTGACTGGCTGGTATTTTGAAAATCATCCCCCAGATTTAAACATCCAGTAGAACAGTTATTGTAATTAATCTTATTAATACTTATTGAGTATAAACAACTTTTTTTTTTTTTCAGCTCTTTGGTTACCAAAGTGTTTTGTGTTTCCTTACCTGTCAGAAATATAGCTTACTCAAGAATTTTGTAAAGTTTGCATTTATGTACAAGAACGTTAAACACTGAAATAGCCCCCAGGTAGAAGACCTGTCACTCTTTCATATACGTTTCTTGCTGGAAGCAGAAATCCACTTTTTTGGATACTTAGATGAAAGTTATGACAGGGGGATCATAGTACCAAGTGAGGGATAAAGATATAAAAAGAGGTAACAATCAAGGAGGACTCATAACTTCTTTCACTTTCAGACACTGAAGGTCCTATATATATATATATATATATATGAAATACTGTCATGAAAAATATGAGCCTGGTTTAGGAGTCTTGACTGCCTATGTGTAAAGTTTCTCACCACATATTTTATTTTGCATGTAATGCCAATGTATGTACTCTCTGTAGATGTGCTGCAGCTGTTAACATGTGAACTGGTTAATTAAGAAATTAATGGAACCAGGAACCTGCTCCATCTTTTTCACAAAACTCTGGTGTTCATAAATATTTTAATTGTTTATTCAAGATAATTTTCTTAAAAAAGAATTCTCAGTCTTCTGCAATTATCTCTATTATGTGTTTTAATGTGGAAAAATCCAGAAAACAAAGGAATAAAAGAGGGGAAGGAAGGGAGGGAGGGAGGGAGGGAGGAAGGAAGGAAGGAAGGAAGGAAGGATGGATTATGGAAAATATTTGTATGAAAATTGTGCACTATAAAATGCTGAGGTATAGAAATAACAGTGTGAACATCTGCCTTTTATGATTAGAACATGGGCATGATAAAAAGGGCCAATTTGAAAAAATGTCCAATGTAAGGACATGTAAATAATTATGGAAGACTGCAATGAAAAAAGAAAAAGGTAAGATGTGAAAAGCACAAAAAAAAGCACCACGGAAAAGCACAAAAGTAAAAATTAGGACAACTCCCAGATGGAGAGGAAGTAGTGATATTATACTAGTATGATGTCATACCTTCAGGGCATTTCAGGTCAAGCATTCAGCCCTTCTTCAAACTATGTAACTGAATTTTCCTTAAATGATAATGATGCTCTGGTAGGTTCAATTAGTTTGGAACAGGCAGGAGGGTTCTCTTAAGGAGTCAGAAAAACTATTGTTCCAAAGACCATTGCAACATGTAGTTGATAAATCTAAGAATACTATAGCAAATGTGAGAAAAACTTGTTGCCTTAGATATACCAATAGATATTATTTGTGGAAAATAGCTTTTTCTCCCACTAGGAACAGTCTAATCCTTGCTGAGGGGTGGAAGGATACTAAGTGAACTGCTGTTAAAGTGCAACTTCCTCATAAACAGAGAATGTGATCTCCAGCGTGATAGACTGGACTCAGTCAGTATTTACATCAGCAAAAAATGGTATCCCCTAGAAGTGAGAAGTGTAAATTCCATTAATCTACTGATTGAGTAAGGTTTAGAAGACAAGACTGGAATTCAAAATTAACTTGATTGCCTGTGGAGATGCCCTGATAACAAGTCTAAAATTTGTACAGACATCTTCAAGTCCCTGGCTACTAAAAGAAAAAAGTTATAAAAGGATGGGAAAAGGAACCAATATATCACAGCTTGTTATATAGATGACTAATTCTTCTCCATGCGTTCTCAGAAAGCAGCTTGAAGTAGTCAGTTGAATTTGAAATAAGGACAACTGAAAACAGAGTTGGTGGCACAGTTGAATGAGAATCACTGCTGATAGGCAGCGTAGAATTTTACGATAATATCTCTAAGTAGATAACACAATATCTGGTACTATCATTGAAGCACTCCTGCACTTGTGTGAGTGCAAGAGTTGAACTAAAACATCTTTTCCAGTGTTATTTAGGTTTGTGTTCCCATGACCCTTTTTCTTTGTGAATATTAGGCAGTTAAGGGATAAAATAAAAAAGTAAACCATTGATAACCACATCTTCTTTTTTGCCCCAATTAAAAAAAAATTCAAGAATAATGAACTTCAAAAGACAATTAATGATGTTTTATGAAAAAGAGAAGATATTGATGAAGAGATCAAAGTGGAAATCTTAGAAGTGGTTAGCTCTTCAATGTTGTTTGATTACCTTTGAAAGGAATTTAAAGAAAACAAAACACAAAAAACCTCCCAACAAAGTGAAAAGTTTCCAACTTATGAGGAGGAAACTCATAAGACTGAACCGAACTAACCTCACACAACTGTTTCATGAACTATGAAATACTTTCAGTTTTATTCGTAAAGTTGTGTCTTGGATGGGATAGTATTTCCCCATGTTATTTTTGGTTTATTTTTATTAATTTACTTTTTGTAATTCCCTTTCAGAGAATGCTTTTTACCAAAGAGATTGGTTCACAAGTTTTAAGTGGAGCAAATTATTTAGCTGAGCATCAGAATATTTAGTTTTATTGTTCTAAATATTTACGTAGAAATTTAAGATAATTTCTTCAATTTGAATCTAGAAATTAGTGATGACAGTCAGATGCTAGCAGAAAGCTTGCAGAAATGAATATAATATACGCTATTTAAATACTAGCTCAAATTGTGCAGAGCTGTAAGCAAAACATGAGTACTTCACAAGAGGCATTAAGTCCCTCTTGTGCTGGTGAACTTGCTGTGTCGTCTTATTGCCAAGCAATAGAAATGTAATGTGCTGATCTAGAGAGACAGAATTTTCCCACTCTTGGAAAATTTTTGTGATTTCCCAAATGCTTTCATGTAGCGTTGGCCAGAAAGCTCAGCTAAATGTATCCCCTGTGGATTTTCTTATTGACCAGTATGACTGTAATGAGCGAACATTCAAAATTTTCAAGGAGAAAAAAGATTTAACTCCAAAGCAATTAATCCCCATTTTCCTCCAGTTTTACCCAAGATTCAAAATATTCATGCTTGATTTATGTTAATCTACTTCTTTTCTAATTAATAATTCAATATTTATACAAAATAGACAAGATCAAGCAGTTGAAATTGAGTCAGATATTAAAAAATAGCCAGCCAAGTGCCTGCTTAACAAAGAAAGAGATTTAAGTCAGACAGAAAAGAGGCAAAGTACACCTAAACACCATAATCAGTTTCCTGCCAGGTACTCTGGAGCAAACAGATGTGCAGTCAGCCCAACCTTCTTTCCTTTCAGTCAGCCCAACTTTTCTTCCAGTACTTTTGTAACTGATGTCTCAATCCCACTGGTGTATTCCCACAAAGAGTTTTAATGATGACTAACAGGAGATTTAATGTTTTTTACAAAATTTATATATACTTCTCTACTGGCAGTTTCTATCATGTCCTACACAATTCAATATCCACCTACTTTACAATGCCCTAGAAGCCTAATTTTGTCCTTGTTTCAGAGTTACCTTTCTTCTCCATATCTGATGTAAGAACTTCAGTTCTTACCAAGGTTATTTGCAACATCAGTGATTTTCCAGCAGGTTTGTATGACCATATGGGGACCCTTCTTTCTTCGCAAATGGTCAAATGATAGAGCTTTGCTGTCATTGCTGGTTCAAAAAGCAAATGAGCAGGGCAGATACTTGCTAATGAGGAACAGCAAATATCAGATGCTCCACAAGTCCTTCTTCCCATATATATGCATAAAGACTGAATCCAGGTCCAGAAGTTGAACTGCTGCAGCAGTCGACACAGCTTGGCAGACACACTATTCTTACCTTCTATAAAGACTCAGCAAAACTTGACTGCATCATGATATTCATTCTCTCACCATACCATGATTCAACATGTGTCTATTATGGCAACTCTAATCACAAAATAATTAGGGAGGTCAGCACAAAAAACTGAATTTAAGTATAGGAACAAAGTCACCTTCCCTCTTTTCCTGATATGAAAATATGTATCTTTGAAAAAACAGATATTTCTAATACTTTTATAATTTTACAAAACCGATTGTTATATGCCAGCTGAACTGTTGTCAGGCACTGGAACAGGTTGCCCAGGGAAGTGGTTGAGTCACCCTCCCTGGAGGTATTTGAAAGATGTGTAGATGTGGTTCTTACATACCACATTCTTAGTGGTTGACATGGCAGTATTAGCTTAATGATTGGGCTTGATGATAAAGGTTTTTGCCAACCTAAACTATTCTACAATGCTATAATTCTATCAGGCTGACATCTGAAGATGCTTATTACTACTACTATCCATTTCAGATTTGTCTTGGAAAGACCCTACTGGGTTGGTAAAAAGCAGTCCCAGAAAAAGAGTGCTGTAGTGTTACCTGGACATAGGGTTCAAGCCTTTTCATTAAGCAAATAATTTAATTAATTAATATACTAGACCTGTTTCTAAAAGAGCTATTACAACCCAAGTTAAGCCATGACATGAATCACAAATGTTGACACTGCTATCAATAGGCCATCCTTCCTCTCTAGGCCATCAATATTCTCAAACAACAGTTACGGATATGTAAAATTGACAACTATATATTCACATGAATATTCAATTGTTGTATGGGAATTTAGAATATGGGTTATGACACCCTGAGAACTCACTCCTTTAATAATAATCACAGGGGTAGTTTATTTGTGTAGTATCTATCTATTGACACTTAGGGATTTGATCAGTTAATTTATAAACTAAAAAATTTAAAACAGTGTGGCAGAGTTGATCATGATCTTGGATTCAAAAGGATATTTAGAAGAATTCAAAAGGATATTTAGAATAAGTATTTAACTTAAAAAGATGTAAAGAAATTTCACTGCTGTTTGGTGCTATTTAGAACTGTTTCTATGTAGGAAGCAAGACAGAGAAATTATATTTATAATAATCATGTCTCTGATATTCATAGTGAAAATTGAAAGATATTTGTGAACATAGATGATATTTATTACAGAAAGTGTGATTTTGCATTCCAGATTGGGGTACTCTACTAAATACTCCATGCTATGTTCCATGCTAAATATTTTTATATTTCAGGACAGCAAGGCATGCTTTGTTGTATGTTAGTTGCAAGGCCTAAATTCATGGTTGCTGGCATAAAATAAAAAAATAAAATCCTGTTTGGCTGGCAATGGATATATATGCTGTTTAAAATATTTTTTAGTTAGCAATTTGGTGTGTATGTTCAATAGAACCACACAAGTATGAAAATCTAAACATGTAAATATGACTAAATAACATAAAAATTAGATTCTGCATCTTCAAATCAAAAGAAGAGTGGGCATAATTTACACCTATTCATCAGAATAAACATTTATTTTGTTTATTAATAAATTCTTTCAGATGAATGAATGCCTACAACCAAAGCAGAGCAGTTATTATTGTAATAAATTTGCTGTGCGATATAGGAAAAAGAGAGGTGGAATTCATTAGGTATCTATTTTGTCATGAAAAGTGGCCCTAAAATGCTGAAGGAGAGGTACTTTAGAATCAAACATTAAACAAATAAAAAGCAAATTACTTTTCTAATCCCACCTATCATCATTAAATATCTGGTAAAAAAACTGAACAAGAAATTTTCAATAATAGGCAAATCAAAAACTGAAATTCCCTTAGTGCAACTATACATTAAACAGAGAAAAAAGCATGTCTTAATGTCAAATTTTATCATCATGGTCAAAACCAAAAATCTGGATATATTATTACTATTGATATTGTATTGTATTGTATTGTATTAACATTGACTTTAAAGAGTTGTACAAAATGGATTTTTAAAATGTTTAAATAGTGAGAAAAAATGGATCATGCTTTAATATATAAATATTTTCAGTTCTTCAGTTTAGAACAGATCTTCAAAATATGTTTAAATGTATTTACCAGAATTTTCAGTATTTTTTTCTGAAACATATTTCAAAAAAAAAATAAGGTAAGGTAATGAAATTACCCTACATGATTAACAGAAACAATTTCTGGAAAATAATAATCCATCAACTCTTAATGATGCAATATAAAACTGATTCATCAAAAGAAAGGTGTTATTATTCCTTTTTGAAATGTTCTTTAAAATATATCAATTGAATTGTTACTCTGCCTTTCTTCAAACTATGTCAGAAGGGAGACTTTTTGGAAAATTAACTACTTGGGGAAAAAAAATCCAAGAAATTAACTTTTGTCTTTGAGATTTCTTGTAAAAAGTGTGCTGTCATTACTACAATAAACACTGGTTTAGAAAATAAAGTTGAGAATGTGGTCCTGTTTTTTTATGAAATTTTGGTTTTTCCAAATCAGTCTTCTTGATAGCCTTGAATTTATAATTTACTTTTTAAATGGTTGTTTAAAACTCCCTCATTGACATATTAGAACTTTTTAAAACGTAATTTAAAATAGATCAATATATAAAACCATATGCACATTTTCTCCAAATTATTTAGAAGATACTGTTGTCAAAACATTTCTATTAATGATATTGTACACTATAGCAGTAGATTAATTAAGGTAATGAACTTCTGAAAATAAAATAGCAATGTTGTGTATAATGGCAGGATACATTCTGGGACAGCTCCATATTATACTCTGTCATGTGCAATGACGCATTACAAATTTTAACTTAATATGTTTTCACATCTAAAGGGAGATCAATGAGGCCAAAATTTTGAGGTGAATTGACTAGAGATTTTCCATCTCTCTGGTTGCTTGCTGCTGTTCTAAGAGAGATACACAAACCTGAAAAACAGGTTTGTGTAACTGCAGGACAGTTAGGATACCTGAAGACATAGCAAGTGACCCAGGCACCCAACTGCCAGCAGTGGAATCTAACCCTAGAAGTAAAGCAGAAGCCCGAAAAGTCTTCTCTTGTACCTGCCAGCCTCTTTGGACTTTCAAATATCATAGGGCTTTTCAAGTGGAACTAGAGATGGAAATGGAAATGCACATCTCAAGTGGGCAATTGAACCAAGCTTCTGAAGTTAAACTTCTGAATCTCAGGTTGAATACCACCCCTAATGACTGAACTCCTTCAAATAGCTTTCTTACAGCCACTAAAATATACTAATCTAAAAATTTGTACTGATCTTAAAATGTCTAATTGAAATCAACGGCGAATGCTATCAGCAGAGCTACATCACAAGACATATCATCTGTACTTAGCAGAATCTGAACTTACTGATACAAAAAGATTGGTTTCAGGGGGTGGAAAACCTGCTTTCATCAAGCTGGTATATTTATAGCCCAATCATCTGACAAGATGTCAAAACATGAGAGGAATTCCTGGAAATGAACACAATTGCAGTGTAAAGTAAGTTTAAATGTACTTCTTTGTATAAAGAGCAAACTCTAGACTTTTCCCTTTTTTAACGTAAATAAAAAATATTGAAAATAATGCTGTCCATATATTAATATTTGCCATGTCGTAACTGAATGTTATACATAAAACAAGTAAATATTGAGGTGGAAAGACTGGATAAAATTTCAAATATAAAAAGCAGTCTCTTACTCATACATGTACATGACATAAAACATACATTTGCACTTCATTGCCCACCTGAATAAAATCATAGATTCTTGCATATGGTGGATTATCAAGCTATGATGCAAGAAATACAAATTCATCTGACTTGCAACACTTTGAGCAACTGAATTCTGTTCTAGATGAGCCACTTATGATCTTTGTGCTTATACAGTAGTTCATGCATTTCTATTCACAAATATACTACAAAAAATTATTGTCTATATAGACAAAACATTGTTGAATATTTCAGCCTTGGCAGTAAATATTCAAGTAAGAGCAATTGAAGATGATGCATTTAAGAAACATAAGATATAGATCTTCTCTATACTTCAGCAGTCTCAATTTTCATTTTTATATTATAAAGGAGGTTTTTGTTGTTATATTCAGCAAATTAGTATGTGATTATCTATTTTTTAATAAGAGAATGTTTAATCTTCCTTATGATTACATAAAATTCAGAATTACCTATCTTAGAAAATATAAATTTAAATAATAATTATACATTAATGCATAGTATAATTGGCAGATATCTCAAAATGATAATCTAAATATTTGACTTCTATAAACAAGTTATGGTGAGCATTCTACCACTGAACGGAGATGGGACATTTAACCTACACAGGCAACTGTCGTAATAGAAACATGTGCCATCAGTCAGGGTTTAAAACAATTTCTGCTTTAAAATAACTAGGATATCATTTCAGTTTAAAATCTCAAGTAATAATCACACAATAATATGCAAAATATATATATCACACAACTTTTACAATATTATCCCTTCAATTATGCTATGAAACTGCAATGAGTCCTCTTCATCATGTGCTTCCACTTCAGATGCTTAAATCATATCCCCACCACCAAAAGATCAACTTCATTATCTTCTTTAAGTAATTGCAAAAATTAAAAAAAAAAAAACAAAAAAAAAAACTTGTTCAGAGGACAAGGAAATTGTCATGAAACATGCGCTTTTTTTTGTTCTAAGTCAGTTACAAAAATTTCATCACTCTAGAATGTGTATTATCTTCATCGCTATCCATGCCTTCCAAGTGCACATTTCTGCACCTTGATAACAGTAAACCTCTCTAAGAAATTCAGTTCTGACTAGGTTTTCAGAAACTTTTCTCCAATATATAGCTATTTCATTAATTTTAATTAAGCCTGTTACATATTTTAATGAAGTCAGTTTTAATGGAATGCTGTGTTTTAGCTCTGCTGACTTATTTATCTGTTGAGCAGGGATCTGCAAATGATGGAACCACAGCTGGATTTTGATTAGGCTAAAAAAATCAAGGTTGAGATAGAAATATAGCATGTCTGTGACTACAGGAGAGAAAACCTCCACAAACAAGCAAACAAAAAACATGAACAAACAAACAAAAACCACCAAGAAACCCACAAGCAAACAAAAAACACCCCCCAAGAAAAACAAACCAAAACAAACAAACAAAAAAAAACCCCAGCCAACAAAATTCTTGATATCTGAGTGAAGACCAGAAATCAGATTTTTTGTTGTCCCCCTCTATCAATCACAAGTAAAGGTAGAAGACCATTTCCTTCAGTCTAAGTAATACACTCTACAACAAATCCAAGGACTTACTTAATATATTTAGATTTGTTTTCCGTGTATTCTGGGAGGACTATTTTGTTTCTATTTTTAGGAGACATAAAACAGGCATAATTGAACTGCCATTCTGGCTCTGATCAGGTCATATTCTAGTTTTGTCTAAAAGACTTTTATTTTCTTCCTGCCCTATAAATCTAAGGCATTGCCACAATCTAATTAGTGTAATAATAGAAAGATTTTGGACCAGATATCTATCCAGCTTTCTTTGAAAGAGCCTTTTAGGGTAATGATTGCTGATGCTGAAATTGCTAAGTTTATTACCAGGCTAAGCCTTTGAATAAAAGGCATATTGATGAATCAATCTCATCTTTTGAGGAGTGCATCAGGAATATACTGTTCAAGAAGTATCCTTCAGACCTCCTTGTATTTTTGCTTATATTTATCTGACATGCAAAGAATCAATCATGTCCAGTACAGCTAGGTATGAGGTTGTGGGTTGTTGTCTTTTTTTTAACAGATTTCCAAATGACTACTGTTTGATCAGCTATTTTGTACTGGTTGTTTAGAGATAATTATCTGCATGGATTATAAGCTAAGTTTTCATACCTAATAATATTCAATTATTTAAGGGACTGTTACGTTGTTCTTACCTGTTGTAGTATTTATTTGATTATTTTGTTTGTTTCCTCCAAGTAAAAGTTTTAATCTGATTCTGAAGTGTGGTAAAAACAAGCCTTTTTTCTTAAAGCAATCTTAAATATGATTTACCTACATGCGTGGTAAAAACAAGCCTTTTTTCTTAAAGCAATCTTAAATATGATTTACCTACATGCAGCTCCCTGATCTGGTATGGCCCTCTGATGATAATCCTCTCTTAGTTTTCCAGCTTGGTAGTGATGAGATTGAAGGAAGAAGTCCTATGGCAAACAAAAGGGACTTTGGGGTACTGGGACGTTTGGTCAAAGGAGTAGGTGTGCATGTTGTGCTCTCCTCAATCCCTTCAGTACCAGCAGTGAATACTGAATGGAGCAGCAAAATTAGGCTTTACTACATGACTTAAAGGGTAGTAGTGCTGTTGGGGGAATTTTGGTAGTTTTGACTATTGGGTGGCTTACATGGCACTAAGCCTGCTCATGACAGGTGGGTCCACTTGTCTGAAAGGGGGAAAAGGATTATGACTCATGTGTCAGGGACTGATTGAGAGGGCTTTAAACTATGTTTGAGGAGGGGAGGGGATGCAGCCAAGCTTACTGAGATGAGCCAGGGAATGGCATGGTAGTCTTGGAAGTGGAATGAATCCACTGAGCTGCATCTACAGCAATGCAACTCTAAAAGGTAGCAGATCAGGCCCCCTTGCTATCTTTTCTCTTTTTTTCTCTCTGGCTCTCTCCTTTCTCTCTGTTTCTTCTGTCTTTCTCTTTTGTTTACTTTGTTTGCCCTTTGGATCATCCACACAGCAGGACCAACACAGGATCTAAGGACTGGTGATATGTGCTTTTCTCTCTTGCTTAGCCTGGTCAAAGCACAGCCAATAACTTCTACTCTGCTCCAAACTTAACTCTGTTGTGGGACTGGAGAGCTTGTGTAATGGCTGTTTTGTGGATTGTAAGCCAGTCCCTTTGAGGAATTTGCTGCGGGAATTGAGAACTTACTGAAGTGTACTATAGAAAATTTAGGGCTTGTTTGTCTACAGTTTTGTGGAAGTCTATTTACATTTAAAATCTTACTTTTTAACATCTTCTCTATCTAAATAATGGGCTGATCCCTGGAGTTATAGTGGCTGTATAACAAAATCATTAGATTCCCTGACATGTATCCAGTATTTGTCTTTGTTCAGCCTGACAAGAATTTATAACAAACATCACAGCCCCTGCCTGTGGGTGGTGACACTGCCTAGAAACTGAACACAGAAAATATTACCTGCGCAATGAAGATTTAATACATATCTCTACATATTCACTTTTTGTCCTAAACTGTAAATGTTTTGCCTTGATTGATCAAGTACTACTTTCTTGTTTTTTGTCATCTATAGAGTGATATTTTTCCCAATATCTGTTTAAAACTTTGATAAATATGAGAAGATTCACAGGATCTAGAGAAATTAGTGAGAATTATCAACACCTGTCAAAATAGATCTTACTTTTCAGCTCTTATTAACAGTATTTTTGATTTGTACATTGTAGTCTGAAAACACTGCATAAGTAATTTTTATTATTTACGATTTAAATATTTTCAATAAGATTTTTTTTTTCTTTCCTGGTTACTGTTCCTCTCCCTCAATATCTATGTCTTTTAAGTTCATTTAAAATTAAAGGGGTTATCAAGGCTTACTGAGAGTGACAGTGTCATCTAAGAAGAAAGGAAGAGAAAAAATAGAAAGGTTCCATCAAAGTAGGTACTTTGAGAAATGCTTCTGACAAGACCCAGACTGAAGTTGACAGCAGCTGGATTATGTAATCAATTTATGTAACTATGTAAAGAAATCTTCAAGAGGAGGTGAAGGTGGTTTTGAATTTTATTTTTTTTTTTTATTCTGTAACATCTGTGGATACCATTTCACTGCTAGGCACAGGCAAAGCTTTTATGTTGCAACACAAGAAACTGAAGATATGCCTACAAAATGCAAACAATTTCTCAGGAAAATTAATTCAATTTTTTGCTATTCAGTATACATTAAAAAGTAAGAGCAATCAATTAGTATGCTGGCTGCTACTTTCCATGGAAAACAGATGTGTGCTGCATGCACCCTTCAGGTGAAACTCAGTAAAGGGAAAATGCTTTCTCTCCAGGTTTACTTCTGCTATTGCTTTTCCTCTGAAGTAATGAGAATAAACCCATTAGAACGGTGTCCTGGCAGCAGTTTGACATTTTAAAAGATCAAAAAGTACCATGTTAGATATCTAGGGAGCCCCCAGACTGCAATAACACCAAAAAGGAAAGTAATAAAGTAAGGAGCAAGCATATGGCCTGCAGTTGCATTTCTTGCTATCGATTCTGAAACTGCTGAAGTGGAACTTCTTTATCAGCAGTTACATAATCAGCAAGTAAAAGCAATGCATCTCTGTCTGAAAATACAGTAAAACCACTGTGTCAATTTAATCAAAAGATATCAGTTAGAGAAACCTGGAAAATTACATGACATTACATACTGATGGATGTAAGACTGCTGAGATCTGAAACTCAAACTGCCAAGAAATGCCTGGAAACACACTCTCTTTGAATTATTAGACCCACATGTCATCTATTGGAGCTTCCTAACATGTAGAGGAAATATTCTATTGCTGTCCTTTTTAAAAAATAATGACTTGTATACTCAGAAGTGAACTGGTCCCACTGGCTGCACGCCAGCTTGTTGCAAATATATTGCAATGTCTTTGTCTCCTATTTTTTACTTTTAGTGTGATTACCATAACCAATGGCACTTCAGTACATTCACAAGAATAATTTGAGAAATATAATAGAACTGTAAAGCCTTTCTACTATAGGCCTTGCTTACTCTGAAGTTGCACGAAAGACCAGATGCAGTTTGAGACATTATGTTTACTTCTCTGACTTCCAAGAAAAATGTTATAAGAGATTATAACAGAAGCATATTAGCCCAATGTAAAACAAAGATTCGGGAGAACAAAAAAACAGGTTTTAACATTATGTTTAACTATGCTTTAACTACACATTTCAGTGTGCGAGACACTTTGGATTTACATTATTTTATGTGTAGAAGGAAGATAAATTAGTGTTCAGGACAAGAATATTCTCATTTACTCATTTTTTAGAGCATTCATTATAGGAGGACTTTTATCTGTTGGATCTATTTAATTTGGCTTTTGCTCCATAATTTTAACAGAATTGTTTTAAATTACAGTAATTTCTTAGACATATTGAGTATAAAACCATACCTGAAGAAGTGCTTTTGCAACTTTTAGAACTAATCAGAATTATTACTTGAAAAAGCAAATTTGCAAAAACGGGAGAAAAAAATCTTTCATTCATCTTCATAAAAATCCTTGTTTGATCTGTTAGAAAAACAGCACAACCTTCAAAGTTTTTTTATGAATTTGAGGAAACTTCTGCATCTTCTGCATAGAAAATCGTATATAGAACAAGATCATTAGTTGTTGTTTGACTTTATTGAATGTCACAGACTGCAATATATTAACACAAGATAACTTGTGCCTACTATACATGTGTATAATGACTCAGAATTTGGAAATATGAAATATATTGCCAGAATATATGGCAAGATGAAAACCTCTGTCACACTAAACTTTAAGAACTATGAAGGAATTTATATCATCAGTGCCCTGTTGTTTCAATGTTGTTTGGTGTTATATTTAGAAAACTATGATTACCATGAACCTGTACATGGTGCAGTCCTTATAAGAAAAGTCCCATCGATGTCTGAGACTATGAACTTAGGCAAAAGTTTCGACTTTACTGTGTCCTTTCTTTCCAGCTACAAATACATATATATCAACCTAAGTGCCTTGTTACATCTTTTCGTAATCATGAGCTATGTGAGGCAAGGAAAGTTCTGGACCAATATTGTGACATTATGAGGAGATTTTAATTTATAATGTATTCTAAGTATCAATAATAATAGTCCATACCATAATTTATGCCCTTCTTGATTGCAGGCTTGGAGACCAATGACTCAGTCACAAAAGTCTTGAAGATATAAGGGAGATCCAAGCTGTACAGTGCTTGCCCTTGAAAAATATTCTGTATCTTCTGAGTCACAGCACTATTTGCAAAGAGTTTTGCACTGAATATACTGACATAATGATTGCAGCAGCAGATTATAAATAGCTGTATTTATACATAGCTCTAAACTAAAAGAGCAGCAGCTTGCTTGAGACATTTTTAGTAAGAATTTTCCCCCATTCTTTAATTTATTCCTTTCTCCATTATGCTTCAGAGCAACCTGGGCTGGAAGCTTTAAAACTCATGACTCCTCAACATGAAAACAGACAGTTCTTAATCACATTTTAGGTGTTGTGGTTTTCAGAGAGGAGCGGCAGCTGTATGCTTGTCCTGTTTCCTTAGCAACAGAGCAAGGGGAGCTCAGGAGACTGCTGAAAAGCCTGAGATGCTCACGTGTTGCTCTCAGTATCTCTCTCCACCTGTCACAGCCTACGAGAGGACCAAAATCAAAACCAGCTTGCCAAGGAAAAGTTCTGTATATATAATTTAGTACTACTCCATACCAAATATGTGGTAACTGAATATTAAATTTGCTTAGTTAAGCATTCAGTGGACAGGAGGGGGCAGAAAAAAATGTGAATGCTAAGCTCTCAGCTATGCCAGTTAAATTTTCTTATAAATTTTACAGTGTTTCTTTAAAATACTTGCTCACAGTGAAGATATTGATTAAAATCTTCCTACTTTCAAGGACAAAAAATACTCATTGTTTCCATTTTCCATATGGCCCAAACTGTGGAGCCAAAGTAAATTCAATTTTCCTTTGAAAATGGAAATACATTGTCTAATCTTCATGGTACTTAATAGAAATAACATATCAAATGTGATATATTAATTTAAACAGAAGTATTAAATAAATAAACTAATATACCAAACGCACTCCCTTCTCCAGGTTTTAAAAGACTTTACATTAGATTAAACTCATCTAACTTTGGGTGCACAGCTGTGGCATAAAAAGAGAACATAATCCTCTTCTCCATCTATAATAAAAAGAAAAGATAATTAGGATTTTTGATTCTATCTCCTCCATCCCTGGAGCAGTGTGACCCCCATAGCAGTAGAGGCCTGATGGAATCTGATGCAAGGTCTTTCTCCATAAAATGTTAATTGGACTGACTGAGGTTTTGGTTCCATATACATGGTATTTTCTGCCTTTTGGACATAGCAGGATTTTGAGCGGATCACTAAGATGAGTCATCCTCTCGGTAGAGCCTTCAGCTCTTTTCTCCCCTTAGAGGGACACCTAACACAACTAATTTTTTAGTTGAGGTTTCACTTCACTACTCCTTCCCTGGCACATCTTATGACTTTTTTAACATGGGCATGCCAAAGCTATTTTGTTGGTTCTGGATGCAGGCTCAAATAAAACATCCACTAGCCATCACCCCATCCTTACAAAAACAAAACCAAAAAAAAAAATAATCACAAAATGCAGCATTGTTAGATAATAGAGAGCAATAAATCTGTCTTCTGTCTCTTACTCCCATCCCCTCAAGATGCCAAGAGAACTGAAGAATTAAAATCTATTTAGGTCCTCCTTTTTCTACCCAAGAGGTGCTATAGGTTCTGTGCGCTATCCCAACCATTCCTACTCTATGGCCATTAATGCCTCCAACCATGGACAGAGGCAGAGCTTTAGCTTGAATCAAATGTGTGTGCGTGTGTCTGTGTGTGTATGCACGACATTACCAAGTGCATTGAAAGAGCAAGTTCAAAAGTTCAGAGACAGAATATCCCATCCCATGAAGGAAAGTACAAGGAAGAGAAGGTCTCAGGAGAAAATGAGCAGGGAGAAGGCCTCATATTTTGCTTACTAATCTCACAGACTGTGACTTCATGTTCTCCAAAAACATTCCAATTCATTTTAGGATAACAGAACTTTGAACTGCTGTCAAAGCACAAACCAAATCATCTTCCCATACATTGCATTCTTCCACCTCATAAGTTGCCAAGCCAACAATCTAAAACTGAATGCTCATGCTTGCAAATAAATATTTCTGTCCATATTTCAAAGGGAACAATTTGGTTTATTTTTATGTAGTTGAAGTGGCTGGTACTGCCCTGAAATATTGCATATATAGTATACTGTTATTCCTTGTGTGTATGCTTACACTGTGATATCAGATGCAATATATATATATACACTTTCTTTTTTTTTAATAAAAGCAAAATATTCATTGTGGTAATAGAACAAGAAGTGTTTAGGTCTGAGGTGGAGATGAATTTAAGCCCTTGAAATTAACAACACTTTCTGTGGCTTTTGTCCAGAAAATTCTTTTTCCTAACTACTTTTATCCCTTATTGAGATCATTACAGTTCAAGTATTTTCAAGTTATTCAATATTATGTGTTTTACTTCAGTTCACTGTCATTTTAATAATCCAAAATTAGATTTTTTTTTTCATCCCATCTCTTGGTCTGTTGTACTGGCTTTTTGAAACTTGACAAAACACAAAGCAAATTTTCATTCCTATTTTGAGCATGTCTAAAACATGTTTCAGGAGTTTCTTTTCTGTCTTCTCGTATTTATGTTAAATTCCAATAGAATTTTTGGTAGTTTCAGGCTTTCAGTTCCATCATTTATAACTGAAATAATGACAGTTAATTTACTATACAGAAAAATGAATGCTTCAAAGCTGCAGTCTTGTGAGATTAATTAAATTGAATGAATAGAAGGAACGCAAAGCAGAGTTATGTTTGCTTGCTTGTCAGTGCTAAGACAATAAAGGAGGGACAGGGATGCTACAGAAAAAAAAAATCTGGATTTTATGAGTGTTTGGAAATGAGTTCAGGACACTATGTAATTTAAACATTGAGATGTTCTTAAAGTATTGAAATCATATGACTTAAATACAAACATGCCAATTTTTGCCAAAAATCATAGGAAGTCTGGTCAATCTATGGACTTATTTGTGTCCCAGATGCAGAATATAAATTTCAAAGGTGCTCTTCTCTCAAGAGAACACACCACATGCTATATTTCCAGGGAGAAAAAATTTAAAATTCTCTACTAATCTTAGACTTTTAAACTAGTTTAGCTATTTTGCACATTCATCAAGATGTGTTCCACGTGTTTCTTTATTTCATGCATTAGGACATATAATGCCGTTATGATGTCTTGAAATTCTCTACTTTTACCACAACAACTGTTACTGAATTGCTGTTTAAAATGAAAGAATTTTTCTTGTCTATAAGCAAACAATTCTGGGTTCTTTGTCTTTCTTTTTTTTCCTTATATCAGAGATTAATTAAAATATAAATCATTCTGTAGTATGATTGATAGATGAAATAACTATAGCTAGGTGGCATTAATACAGAACCAAAGAAAGCATTTTCATAAAGGAATTTACCTTCTGTAGAATGTTTTAAATACAAAGAATAGAAAGATGTTTTCATTCACCTTATAATAGTTGGATAGGTTATAATGTAACTTAATAAATATTAGAAATAAGAAGAGGTAAAAATCCAGAGAGAATTCCTTCTGCAGATTGGTTGTCTACCCAGAGGAAGGAGGAACAAATAAAAAATAAATGCATTACATAAAATTTTATGACTAAATTTTAGTGCTTTGATTGAATCAAGTAAGCAGATTTCACACAAACACATTTATTCTGCAATTTTAGTTGAATATTAATCACTTCTTGTCTTAATCTACTGCCTAATGATGTTATGAAGTGTTAAAGATCTGGCACTTACCCCCATGAAAGTGTTTGCATTTTAGTCACATATAAAATGACTCCTCCTTTCTATTACTTCCACATGAGACCAATGTGGATTTAAGTAATTCACATTTATACAGCATTTTCATATCCTTGGATGACTTGCACAGTAGAAATGCCAAGTGGTAGTTTTAAATATCAGAATTTGACCAAAAAAAAGTAACCCATTATATTTTATTTAAAATAGTTGAGATTATGTTATTTATATAAGTTATTTACTATGAATAGAATGAGAAAATGTCTTAATAACAGGTATTAAAAGTTTGTATGTTGATTCCTTAGTAGAGGAATGCCTTAGACTGGAAGAGACCTTAAAGATCCTATAGTTACAATCTCAGCACCATGAGCAAGGATTACACCCATTACACCATGTTCAAAGCCTCATCCAACCTGGCTTAAAACTAGTCCAGAGATGGGTAATCCACAACTTTTCTGGGCAACCTGTTCCTGTGCCTCACTTCCCTCTGAGTAGACGTTCTTCCTAATACCTAACAATTTTTTTTCAGTTTTAAAAGTTTCCTCCTTGTCCTATAATTATATGTCAGTGTAAAAAGACACTCTCTCTTTTTGTATAAACCCCCTACAAGTACGGAAAGGCCACCAAAAAATTTCTTTGAAGAAATTTCTTTCTTCTCCATACTAAAAAAAATCCAGCTCTCAAAATGTTTTTGCAAGAGAGGTGTTCCAGTCCTTTGATCATCTTTTGGCCCTCCTCTAGATTAGCTCTAACAGGTCCACATTTTCCTTGTGTTGTAGACTCCAGACCTAAATGCAGTACTTCAGGTGATAAATAGAATGTACATTAAAAAGAAATTTATTTGTTATGGTTTCTGCAAAGATTTTAAGGTCTTAGAGTACCGAATTTTACTGTACCAAACAGTCTGATACTGGACTAGTACACTACAGTAATTTATTGCTACAAACCTTCATGACACTGAGACGCATTAACTCCCGCTAACACTGAAATGTGAGAAATCTCACTGTGTGAGAAATGAAACTGCTCAGATCCATACAGAAATCCTCAAAATTTTCATCCAGTTTCAAGTATCTAAAGAGGAAAAAGCATTGAGAGTCTGTTGTTTACCACATGGGGCTTGCTAAATGAAAAGTGTGATGATTTTTTAGGTCATCTAACTTGCTTATGTATGTTGTATCTCGATGATCATTTTGTGTGCCCGTGAATCTTTTTCAGACTTTCCATTTTCTCAGGTGGATTTCCCTTCCTATTTTGCTGTGCAAATGCCATGACTCTGCCTCATTATAATGCCTCACAAGCAGCTTTCCTGAGCAGCATACCTTATTTTGTACAGTTTATTTATGACCATCTCCATCATGCTGTCTATACTTCTTCAACACCTGAACTGTCTGCTTGACTCCATGTCTAAAAGCTAACACACCCATCTGTGTGATGCTTTATGTCACTATTGTAATTTTAATTGCAGGGGCTGTTTGATGACTGGATCGGCAATATCAAAGTTCTTTCTACTTGCTTGGAAAATATTATAGTTCTACTAAGATTTTCCCAGCTTATAAATGAGATTTCATTGCCATATCAGAACATTTCCCAGCTGTAGATATATTTTCTGTGCTACTGCATATACTGAATTTTCTGCATTTTCATATGATTTCTAATGTCTAAGAAGAAGAAATCCTGCAGTATGATACTTAATAAGCATAATGTAGGACATTTATGCTTTGTATAACTGACACAATTATCTATTTTATATTTTCTTTGATATGTTAAGCCAATTGACTCAGTGAAATAGCTTTAACAGACACACCATCTTTGAATTGTCTTGAACACACTTAATTTTACCATAATGTATTTCTACTAAGAGTAGTCTTATTAATATTAAAGAGTGGGTGTTTGCAGGAATGTGGAATAACTCTCCTGCAATGCTTAGAGAGTAGGAAAAAATATCTTCAGCCTACAGTTGTTTCAGATTAAATGTTGGACTTTTCATGCATTCCAAAACAAAAGCATTTTGAAGTGTGTTTTTTGACAAATGATCCTACAGATTTCCCACCCACAGATGCTTAAACTCACAGAGGCAGGTACTCTGTAGCTTGGAAAAATACTATGAAATAAAGTCAAAACTAAAACCATTCTCTGGATTTGACTGTGAAAATGCCTCCATTTGATAAAGTGATCAAGATCGTACTTGATGTAAAATCCGTACAGAGGCCATGCATTGTGCCTTCTCTGACCCATGGCCTCTGAACCTTACATTTGAACAAGTCTATGTGCATTAGTAAATACTCATTCCAACAGGACTTTGGTGTTATGTCATCTTGGGAATCTCTGCATTGGAAAACATCTTTTTAAGTTTCTTCCTCTATTTCCATTCCCAGGTTGGCTTAGAAAAAGTATAATATGTGGCTAATGAAAAATATAGTGTATTTGATGTTGGAAACTAAAATTATTCTCTCACAGAAATACATAGAGAAGAAGCTAGAGACAAGAAACCATAAAGTTTCTTATATTGTGAGACTTTATCATGCAATTTACTGCAGGTAATGTTGTGGCAGTACATGTTTAGCTGAAGAACTATGAGTTAGAGTTCACATCATTGTGTTCTAATTTAGTTATTTATGTGAAAATAAAAATAATCCTTTACTAAATTAAAACAGACATATGCAATAACAAATGCATTTTCTTATGTTTTTCTTAACAAAAATAAATGCTGTAAAAGAAATGGTTGGAAACACTTCACTATGGGAAACACATCTCAGCATGTATTCAGATTCTCAGTGTGTGTTTGTAGATTGTGTCCTGTACTCAACATAACATTTTTATCACATCAAAAATTCTCTTGACTGTGTGTCAAACATGTAAAATAGTTTCCAAAGTAATTTCCTCTAGATGTAACCACTGCTTTCAACAAAAGTAAAAGTACTTATAGCACACCTGAATGTCTTCTAATATCTGATAGGAACAAATCACATCTGAAAATATCTGAAAAAAATCATCACAGCTTTTTCTATTTTCACTGTCTACTGAAGCTCAAATTCTAAACTGTATTTTCCACTTCTAAAGAGGGTCACATTTATAATGAATTGCAACTTAATGTGTAAATATGCCACAAAATAAAGGCTGAGATCACACAGTATTTCTGTTTGTGCTGTCTTCTTTCAACTACAGTTCAGCTCGAGCAGACACACTTTTGTCAAAGTAAAATCTTAACATTTGTGTGATGCATACAACAGCAATGACAACATGACAACACCCTCCAGTCTTGAACTAATGAGCTAAAAAATCTAAACTATCCCAATCAATTGTACTTGCTTCCAGCATTATCAAATAATTACAATCTCTTATTTCCTTTTTTTTTTTTCATGAGGAAACCTGTATAGAAAATTGCTTAGATAGGAATATAAGTAATGAGAATTTGTTTTTCATTTTTTCAAATCAACATAAGACTTCTCAAACTGCTGAACAAATTACTTGTGTTGTATTTAGTATACTGAAGGTGTGTTGCATCCAGCATGATATAATGTATTCGTTGGAGATTAAGTAATTTCTAAATTTATCCATCTAATATCTGTACTTAGAGGTTATATCTGAGTGGTTTTGTTAACTTTTAACGATTTGCTTAACCAAAAATAACCTATCCATCTAGCCTAGACAAGATACTGAAAATCAACCTGATTACAGATAGATAACCAGCATACATTTGCAAGGGCCATCTATTCTGCACAATCTCTCCCTGCCACCCTCCCAAGTGTAATCTCGCAGTGGTACCATGTCTCATTATCTTCAATCACATCTGTTGACACTTACATTCCAAAAATAAAAACACTTCAACAATGGAGGCAAAGAAGGTTTAGATTATGGATATTACAGCAGGTGCTGGGAGGCCCACTGAGAGAAAACAGTGTCAAACCACTACAACATGAACACACAGCTTGCTGTTGCTTAGAGTAAAGGCAATTTTATGGCAAAGCAAGGGCACAGGGGAACACATTCAAGAGCAAATAAGTAGAAGGGAAACAGAACACAAAATAACACAGGCAACCCAAAAAATAGGAAAATGGCCAAATATGCATTTTTACCATCTGGCCGAGAGCAAGGTGCCTGATGCCTTTCTTTACACATGGGATATTGTCAAAATGAAAAATGCACATAGTGTTTCATGCAGTAAGTAGAAAATACAGTTCCATTGTTCAGGGCTTTAACATCACAGTGGAAATGAAAAGATAAGTGATTCTTATTGCTACCTGCAATCAGTCAGATAGAGGCTGACTGATTTAGTAAAAAAATTTCTAACCTTCTTGAAATGCACAAATATGTTGGTATTATTTGTGTGTTTCTTATAGACAGCTGGCTTATGAAAAGTACACTGCAAATACAGAAAAAGACCCCAACAACTTCTAGTGTAAAACAGCTTAAATTATGTTTGAAACAACTGCAACCAGGGGATAAATACTGTGCACATGTACAGAAAGCTCAAAAACGAAAATCCAGGAAAGAACAGCCAGTTTCACTCCAGAGGCTTGAGGAGGTCCCCAGAGTAGCTATCACCAGGCACATGAAGGTCTGAAAAAAGGCCCTAAGTATTTACCAAGAAGAAACTGTGCTTGACCAACTTAGTTGCTTTGTATAATGGAACAACTTGAGGAGGTAAGGAGATGAAGGGAACAATGAGGGATGACATGACTTCCCAATGGCATATTTCTTCTCTAAGATGGATCAGATGGATGGACTGTAACCCATATGAAAAACTGGTTAAATGGACTTATTCAAAGGATGTTGGCTAATGGCAGTTATCAAGAGTGAGTTCCTCCAGACATGCTATAGGGTTCAATACTACTCAATATCTCTATAAATGACCTCCATGACAGCAGCAAGTGAACTGTCATCTCATTCACAAGTAAAAGCAGCCTGAGGGGAGAGCTACATAGGGGGTAGGAAAAAGTGTAAGACTGGGCCAACAGAAATCACATAAGGTTCAACAAAAGGAAATGTAGAAGTCTTGCAGCTGGGTCAGACTAATCCCTAGTAGTTCATGGGAAATCTAATCATAGTTTTCCAGGACCTATGCTCTTCATAGGGTCCACAGTGACGGGACAAGCAGCAGTTGAGCAAAAGTCACTTGAGGGGAAATGCCTGAAGTGACTGAACCTATATATAGTAAAACAGACAAAACAACCCAACCACTAAAACAAACTAGAGGACAATTAAATAATGGGGTGAAATGCCTGGAGAAATGGTGGAATATCCCTCACCGTAAAGATTTAAGAATTTGCTCGATGGAGCCATAGATAACCTCACGAAAGTTCCTGTTTTGAAGAGAATGCTAGTTTAGTTCATCTGCAGAGGTCCCTTTCAAACCTGACTTTTGTGTAATTCTGTGATTCTGTGCTTCTGCTGAGGCAACAACTTAAATGACAGGTACTGAGATAAGCCATCCAATTTTTTCTTCTCACATCTCTAAATCTGGCATCAAGAGCCCCCCACAAACATTCTGTATCATGTACTATCAATCTAACACTGAGAGGATTCTTCTCCTCATTCTATAAAACATCAATTCCTGAAATTGGAAATTTTTAAGTCAAAGTTCTTTTTTAACCTATAAAGTCCCAAGTCCTTCCTCTTGGCAGATTGTTATCAAGCATGTATTATATTCCATGCTCTAGATGTCTCTCATTGTAATTATCATTATGAATCACTAGCAGAGAAGAAACCTAGGGCATTTGGGCATTTCATGTTGAATATCTATTTTTACTTAAGATTTCTTCACTCAAATTTTAGCAGCATCTTCAAATTATTGTCTCAAGAAGATTGAATCCTCTCTAACCCAGTTTCTAGCTAAAGATCTTTTGTTACGCTCACTGAGCAGCGTATCATGCTCAGACTTTATTAAAATATGCATTACTTATTTTATTCTGCAACAGTTCTTTCAGTCTGATGTACACAATATTAACTACTGATGTTTTTTAGGTGAGGGGTTTTTGTTGTGTTGGTTTTTTTTTTTCCTTTTTTGAGGGAGGTGAGGGGAATTATTTTTTTATTTTATTTTTCAGAGAAATTTCACATTTCAAAGTGCACGTTTCAGAATTCAGGCAAACTGATTTTATATAATAGTTGTGGGCAGCTATATGTTTTATCTCTATTTACAACCTTAGTTTCATAGCAACTAATATAACTCAAAGGAGGAAATACTGTAAGAATACTAAAAACAGATTAAAAGGAAGAGCAAAACTAAAGATTATAAAATAAACAGTACTATGAGATACTCTAAAGGCTTTATTATTGTTTGTGGATATGTCAGTGTTACTATGGGAACTTCGCTTTTTTGCATTTGACGTGATTCAACTCTAACAAGTACTGACTGAAAAATGAAAAGATCAACAGCAAAAAAAAGAAATTGGGGATTATTTTTTATTTAAAAAGTAAAAAGTCATTTTCATTTTATGTCATCCAGCAGGTTGAAAAAAGTGTGGAGAAACTAGAGAAAAAATAAGAAATTCTGTCTTTCATGTCACATAGGATTCATTGTCAAAGAAAACAAGTCATAGAGTTTATGTAAACTTAATTTCAATAGTTAAAAGGTTTTAAATTATCCAGTGGGTGCATTTTTAGCAAGCACCCATTAACCACATAAAAAAAAGGTCCAGAGAGTCTGCACTTGAAGTTGAAAGTCTTTGTTTTGGAAATAACTTGCATGGAAGCGGTCAAGATTTCGAATGCTAACTTACAGCAGTAGCACAAATCAGAATATTATGTTGCCTAACCCAGCTTGTGGATACTTTATCTATGTGAAGACACTGTTGCATTTGCAGCATTATTTATTATATCTGAGAAATTTTGAAGATGGGATCTACAATGTGTACCATCCAAGCTGCACTTACTGTGCCTCACAATCACAGCTCTTTCCACTCTTATTCCCCTCATGGATAGTCCTTTCTCTCATCTGTGCAGTGACAGGAACCAAATATGCTTACCATGGATATACTTTTCACTGATTCTGATAAGATTTGTCAGACTGTGTGTAATAGCTGCTAGGAGAAAAGGCTATTTCCTCAACAGTAGATGACTACTGCATCTGCACATCATCACAGCAGCAGAAAGCTGGTGTTCTGAACAGGGTAAAATGAGTTAGTTTATTGCTTGAGCAGCTTTTTTTAAGGAAAGATAAGGTGGAATTGGAGGTTCATCAGGAAGTCAACACTGTGTTGATATCTAAATGAGCTTAAGGAGGTTTTATTTAAGAAACAGTCGATTGGCTTGTGTAAATGTAGATACAAAACAGACCTGCTTCTACCAACTTTGATCAGATTCTGATTGATGTACCAAACCTAACATTTTGCTAACCACAGATTTACTTACGTAGCTACAATTCCTCATCCCATCCTTTTATTAGGAAAATGAATGGTGGAAGCACAGAAATGTGTATGCAAAGACAGAGCATCAGAATCTCCATACTACGAGGAAATTGATGTAAAGCTGACATACAGGTGAATCTTCCTTTTAATTCAATTGAAAATCTTGATCTAATGTTTATTTCCTGTACGTTGTGATAGACTGCAAAAATGATTAGGAAACTCAATTGAGCCAAACTGACAAACACTACATCAAGTTAACAACTTATTTTCCTAAGTACTATCCCAAATACTTCCCAGTTAGATATAGATCTAAAATATACAAGGGGGTCTGAATCTTTCCACAACACTGTCAAACAATTAAAATATATTTTATTACTTATAGAGTTGTTTCTTATTAATTCTTATGCAATTCCCTTGAAAAATATTGTTTTGAGTCTTATTTCTCTAGATACTGCCAGTGCCATCTGCTGTGGCCAGATCAGAGGATGAAACATACAAACATCAGTGTCTCTTTTGTCATTTCTCAAGAGACCAAGACTCTCTTCTCACTCAGATTTCACAGTCTACATCCTTTTAGATTTTATCTAGTATCTGACCCTTCCATGTCAGTAACGTGGTTTTCCACATCACTGGACTGACATACACTCTGTAATGAATTGACTATGATTGTGAGCTTGGCTAAACAATAGAAGGCACAAACCTTTAGTAAGCAATTACTGCTGCAGAGTAACATACAGTATTTTCCACCAGAAACAGAGAGACAATTTTCTGACTGACTGGAAAACTATGAGAGAAAAATCTGAAGGCCTGTCCCATCTGCACATATTCTTCCTTAATTGTTCATGTACAGTTTCACATCCACGTGTATCTCCCAGTGCCTCAGTGAGCAGAGCTAGAGTAAATTGGTTAACTCAGTTCCTTTTTAAGTAGAATAGCACACTCGAGATTTTTGCAAAAGGAAATAGTGCAGTTTATGTAAGACTTCTTATCTTAGCAAACTAAATGTATTGTCCAAATGCTTTCTTCTTTCATACAATAAAATTGCTGCCTATGTGATTGTCCTTTTGTGCAAAATTGAGTTTCACATTTGCTACTGTAGGAATCCTGCTGATAAGGTAGTGGCCGTGCTTAAAAACTTCCTGTGCTGTGTTTATATTATAAAACTGCCCTTTCATGGTATTTATAGAAATTTAGAATTCCAAACTCAAATCAGTAGAAGAACATGTTTTCCTGTCAAAAAGTCTGGGACATATTTCACAGACTACAAGGCCTTATCACTCTCTGAAGTCACAGAGAATGCTAAGGAGTTTCTCATGTATAGGCAATTGTGAAGTAGAAATGGGATATTTCCTCAAGGAGTGTCTAGGAAGAGACACTAGTAGCTAAAGCATGACTTTTGGAAAGTGGTTTCCTAAAAATGGAGGATGTCTTTTGTTGCTAATATCCTCTCAAAATGAATAATATAATTTACAAGATTGCAACTACAGGATTCCATTAAATTTTCTAATTAGCTACAAATCCAAAATAATATTAAAGTGGTTTTTATTCTTGGGGTTTATTCAGTATTGCATCTTCTTTCTTTTTTTTTTTTAAGAAATTTAAATTATGTTTCTGTTTTTCTTTCTCAAGTTTATTTCAGACAATTTAAAAACTCTGTACAGCACAAAAAGGTTGTACAATCAATATACAGCAGCTGCTGATATAATTTTCCATTTGAGTCTATACAATAATCCAATAGTTGCTACAGTGTCACTGGCATATCCCTTATGGTGGGTTTTGAATGGATATGGCAAGATGTGATTGCATGAAGACATGGATTTTATATAGGCATTATATCACCTGGACACTACCCTGCATTTAAAGAATCTTCCCAGACTCAAATCTACTTTATGAGATGCAAAGAAAAAAATTCAGGAAGACTATATGATACATAGTCAGCTTGAGTACTGGTATGTCTTGACTTCAGAAAAAATCCTATCAAAATCAGCAGATTTATTATGTCTGTCCATGTATAGGACTGGTGCTTTAAGAAGCTACTAGGAAAGTATACCTTACGTTTTGTCACAGTCTGAACAAATAACCTGTCTGTCCAGGATACTTGAGATAAGTAATAACAAGAGAAATTACCATTTGAATCAAATTTTGATGCTCTAATTATAAATAATCATAAAGCAAAGGGCCAGACAGCTTTCTATGTAAGGAACTTTCATTATCTCTAGTATTAGTCACATTTCTTCCCCCCAGTACAAGAACCTGCTTTAATTCATACAAATCCACAATGCTGTGGGCCTTCTTAGTGAGGAGGATTGGAGTAGATTTTTTTGTTTTTACAGACCATATTTAGACTATGTATTGAAGTACTTTAATGAAGGGAGTTAACAAAGTTAGTTGAAAAAGAGCAAATGAGAGCCTTTTCTGGTCAATCACCCAGAGACAGAGGCTAATACAGGTGTTCTAAATTTCTCTCTGGAAAAGATTGGTTTTCTCTGTGGAATGGGTAAGGAAGCAAATAGTGCCCTCTAGAAGGCACCCAGTGCCACTGCTACTGAGTAGAATTAGGCATGGTGGCTGTGGACCAAATATTGATTTTAAAAAATCCCACTCTTCCTCACAAGATAAAGACAATTTTAATGGAAAATCACAGATGTCCTTAAAGTATTTGGATTGGAATAGTAGATCTGAGCAAAACTCAGTAAATCTTGGTCATATACACCAAGAACTTTCTGCATTCTGACAAACCAAAGCATTTTCAGTATAAACATATCAAAAGGCAGGGGATGGGGATAAGCAGTACTGATCTTCTGCAGAGCATAAGGAAGGCTAGGAATAAAAATATGTGAGAAACCAAGACAGTAGGCAGTATAGACAGGGATCGTGAAAGAATTGACCCTGATCCTAAAATATATTACAATAAATTAAAAAAAAAAACCCAAACAAAAAAGCAGCTGTATAACAAAATATTTGTGTATTATGATGTAAAGAAAATCAGGTACAGGGATGTGTAGCTAGCCCATGTAGGCTTGGTCCTGACTGTCCATTCATATAACATGCATGACTGAAAATAAATGATGTAAAGAAGCTGTTACAAAAATGAAGTATCTTTAGATGCTGTTTTGTTGAAGGTTTTAGTGAAAAGATTTTGTAGGAATAATGCATATGTAAGTAATCTATTAATTTTAATGTTTATGACAGAAAGCTATCAGATAAGCAGCATTTTCAGTGTACACCTTCTTTGAAACTACTTAACTATCATGATGTAAAAAATACTCAGTATTCAAAAAATAGCGTGTGCACAAATCTGGGGTTTCGCATTTGGGTCAAATATTTTGGTTTTTGGCTTAGAAAATCACAAATTAACTGCAGATTCATTTTTCTCTTTTTGAAGAGAACTCTGATGTTAGTCTCAATTGCTGTAGCTATGAAGCAGAGACAGTCTGAAGTAATGGTGCCAATATTCAGAAGACAGTTAATAGTTCATGTCACTGGCTTTTACAATTATCATATTACTTGATGAACTAATGAATCAATTTAAAGTATAAAATACCAAGGACCAGTAATCAAATTTTCTATTTTTAGAACTGCTGGCTTTTGATTAAAAACAAAACAAAACAAAAAAACCTATGCAACAAATCATGTAGCCCTTGCCAAAAGCTTTCCTCCTTACCTTTGATTGAAGAAAAAAAATAAAAAGGATAAAAAAATTAGAATTAGTTACATATGATGTCAATAAGTTGTAGATTATCATTCAAGTAATTCTCCAATAGACCACTGCAGCTCTCTTAACTTTATTGGCATTTAAATGGTGAAAGTGAAGGAATGGAAGTAATGATTGACAATGGTGAAGTACTGAAGGAATGGAAGTTCAACTTAACAATATCCACCATGACATCTGGCTTTAAGCACAATAGGGTACTGTTCAGAGTTACTGAATAATGTCATCCATTCCAGAAATTTTACAAAAATCATAAAATAAAAACATACTTTTGATGACTTTCTGTAAATACATTGATAAATTAGAAATCCTGGACAAATAAGGACCAGAGATAGCATTAATCTGAGCAGACATCTTAAATCTATATCTATGTGTGTCATTCTATGTTCTCTTCACTGCCAATGGAAAGATAATGTCTCAGTATATTTTCTCAGAAAAAAAAATTCTAATAAAAAGCTGCAAAATTGAAAAAAAATCTTTCTGCATTGGCTGCAGAGGAAATCAAAAGTGTTTATCTTAGATATGAAATCACTGTAGATGTGTAAAGAGGAATGGTGTTGAAGTTTTTTTCGTGGTGGGAGCTGCCACTGGCTAGCAGTGAATCCCTCCAGACCACAGAAACATCTCGTGTGGGTCCTTCAGCTCAGCAGCTGCTGCGTGGGTCAGGCTAGGATGAAGGAATCGTGCTCTCTCTTGGGTTAATAAGGATATTTATTCAGTGCAGCCATGTGGAAGGGGTTTGGCCAAAACCCCTTCTCAGCATGGGGGAAGCACGGAGAGAGAATGGAGAGGGGGAGAGAGAGAGGGAGGGGGCGTGGTGTGTCCCCTTTTTCCCAGGGCAGCCCTGGGCGGGGAAACACTGACCCGACGGGGAATGGAAGGGGGAGGGGTCACATCAGGAGGACCCACAGGGGTAGGAATGTGGGGGTGGAAGGGACATACCAAGTACAGACTGATAACAAACACAAAATATAAATTCAAAAACCTGCAACTCACGTCACTACAGAATGGAATCTAACTACCTTCAGCATGTCCATTTTTGATTTTGTATTACTTTGACTATGTACATGCACATCTTAATTTTATTATGATTGCTGTCAAAATTTCTTTATCCAAATTCCCTACCTAGTTTACATTAAAAATTTAGTTTTAAATAACTTTTTTAAAGTTTCTAGTAAAATCTTCCACATAATTGATTAGTTATAATACCATAGGTCTTCCTCTCTTGTTTCTTTCAACTCCAAAAAATAAAACTAATATTTTCTTGAATTTTTGGGTTTTCTAAGAAAAGTGAGAATTTTAGAGAGATCTTTGTCCTTCAGTTATGTTGATCTATGGAACTAATTAAGATAATGACTCTCATTGCTTTGACTTCAGGACTTAAAATTTGCTGTAGGCACTTACATTTCTGTAATATAAAGTTATCTCCACTGAGGAGATGGACAGACAAAAGCATAGCAATAAAAGGGAAGTGGCACACAATTTTAGGTTTTTTCTTATTCAGTCAGGCATGACTTAAAATCTTTTAAACTTTCTTTTGCTACAAAACAATAAAAACCCCCCAGCATACACAACTCCTATAAATGTATATTAAAAAGAAACTAATAGTGGCTTGCTTCTAGAAATAAAGTACAGATGAGAATAAACTTTACCATCACTGTACACACTTAATGCAACTTTTCTTCTGGATATTTTTTAAAAGAAAAGAAGTCATTAACCACATTAATATTCAGTACTGCTTGGTCACAGGGCAGATGTTTATCTGCATGCTTCATTGCATTGTGAACAATGTGACCCATGCAATTGCCTTTCATGATGTGGAAATGCTTCCTATGCAGAAAAATAAACACATAGCATTTCCCAAAATTTTACAGTAACATTCTGCTTCATAACTAGTAACATTTTTGACTTATTTGTCCTCCATTCCATCATTGTTCCATTTTCTACACACATCTACATAGATTTCACTTAGTTCAGCCTAGCATCCTATGTCTAAGTCTTAAAATTATTCCTAAGTCTTTGTTTACTCAAAAATGAAAAAGTTTTGATTTGTGCTATATTTATCCTTCAATAGATCAGGTTAATATTTATATTTTTTCTTAGTAAGTATAAAGAACTAAAATAACCTCACTGTAAAGCAGAGTTACAAAATATGTCAGATGAATGCTTATGGCCTAGAAGTGTCTTTTTTTCCCCTCTGACTAGAAAGGATTCAGTAATTATATATGAAGTAGAAATGTAGATGCATGTAAATGTGGATGTGCAATGTCATGGTTTTAAGTCTTTCCCTACTACTTGACAAGAGGAAGAAGCAAAAAAGAGGGGGAAAAAGAGAAAATATTAAATACATAATGGGATGCATAGAAAGCTTGTTGCCCTTCTCATTCATCTGAAATGAAGAATGAGCTCAAAACCATGAACGGGATCAGTGTTCAGTTATGCTCTGAGAACGCACAAAAGAGAGAAGTAAGGTTTATTTCCTCACAGGTAAGATTTATGTTTACAATAAAAACTTCAGCCTGTAATACTCAATCAAAATGTAAACTCCCTTCCAAAGCAAGAGCTCAGTACTAATCTGCTAAAGCAATGCAGCATGAACTGTACTTCAAGTACAACAGTGCTACTTATTTTCCTGCAGAATATCAAAACCACTCAAAAAGCCATCTCTGCAGGGAACTGCTATTTCATTTTTCTGTGAGCTGACAACGTGTATCCAGACAAGATACTCTCTTATAAGTAATGTAATCAAGTAATATTTGATGAATATGTGAATACAAAAGGAGTAACAGGCTGATTTGCACACGCTCAGCTAAGTTATGAAAATACCTACCTCATGAACAATGCATACTAGTTGAACAATATTTGACTTATACAGGAGGCTTGGTATATTTCTGAATTAGAATGGAGTGCAGAAAAGGATTTTATAAGGATGATCAGTACATTTCTAGAGTACAAAGGCTCTTGAATTTTCATACAATCTTTCCCTCTGGTAAAAATGGAAGTACTGAAGATTGTAATTGGGACAAGATAAGACAGAATGCTGAGTAAAGCCTTGGATTTCCATTCCAGAAACAAAACTAAGGCAAAATATATACCCAGGTCTCAGACACAGGAAGTGATTTTTTTAATAATATGGATGATAATACGAAAATAGAGATATTTCAAAAATGATCAACTTCATTTCACAAGATTATGATTTTCTAGCTTCTGACCCTGGTAGGAAATGTGATCCTTACTTATAATCAGTTTTTGATTTCTATATTGTTCAGTTGAATTATACAATGCCTGTTACAAAAGAACATTTATAAAGACGGATTTAAATTTTTTGTGCATATTCTTCATTTTTGGTGTTAATTTTTTTTAATACATTCTCAACAGATATTTGATATTTTAGGTACGAAAGCCTCCTTAAATTTCACATAAAACACATATAAAAGTGTTAGGATTAAAAAATATATATTAAAAAAAAGTTTTAAGTGCTGAACTTGAATCCATTTGGATAAAATTTTGAATTGATACAGTGAAAAAACCAAATCAAATCAATGATGTGAAAATATACTTTCAAACTCCTAGACTTGTCATGTTGAAATGTTCTAAAAATAGAATTGGAAAATGATGGTGCAGATACCCAAGACCAAACAGGAAATCAGGGCAGATGCTTTTATGCAAGTGTCAACACATTTCCAGAGCTGAAGTTAACAAGCTTGATTTTACAGAAGAAGAGATAATCAATAAATAAATGGGGTTACAAAAGCAGTTCAGGGCACAGAACAGCAAATTTTTAGTCTAGAGAAGGGGTAGCCAAGAATAAAAGAAGCAAGCCTTTTCACTAGACCTAGATTTCAAAGCTGTCATGGACAATAGCATGTGAATGGCCTGCAGTTTAATGTCATGAAGTGCTGGGTTCTAGTCATGTAGAAATTCTTTCCCCAGCAGCCTGTATGAGGATTTGATCATTATTGCTTGGGGAGCACACTGAGCAGTAAATGGCATGAGAATTCACCATCACTTAGCTCCCCATTCAGAATCCACACAATATGTTTTAACAATTTATAGTTGCCTAGCTATACAATTGGTGACATTTTTTTGTACTATGACTGATGATTTAAATTAAGGATTACAAAAACACTATATGTTAGGAACTTCAGTCCCAAACCACAAACAATTTCATAGCCTGGATCCTTTTAAATATTCACCCAAATGTATTATAATGTGTATAACATGATCCAGGGTTTTTTTTTATAGTGGTTAAGACTCTTATTATTTGAATATTTTCATATTTTTCAAGTCCACTGATTTCAACAGAAATACAAATCTAGTATAATTGGGAGAAAAACAACATTTCTTGGATCAGAACATTATGTCATATTTATTAAGTCTATTTATTTGAATAATGGTAGAAAAAATGCAAAATATCAGAATCACAGAGTAAAATTAGAGAATATTTTCATTCTAAATTAGTGGCAGTCAAAGGAAAAAGTCGAAGAAACTTAAGGACATTGGAAAAATCCAAGGTCAGGTATTGTGTTGGCTATGTGGCATTATATTGAGGGATATGGCTGCAACTGATCATAGATGGAATCCTATATAAGGTGGCAAAATTTTCATGTTACACTTTATTACTGACCACTATCTCACAGAATCACAGAATCACAGAATGTGTAGGTTGAAAGAGACCTTCAAGATCATCAAGTCCAACTCAGCCCTAACACTTCAACGAGATCGTGGTATCAAGTGCCACATCTAGTCTCTTTTTAAACACATCCAGGGATGGTGACTCTAGCACCTCCCCAGGCAAACCATTCCAGTATTTAATCACTCTTTCAGTGGAAAACTTCTTCCTAATATCCAACCTATATTTCCCCTGACACAGCTTAAGACTGTGTCCTCTCCTTCTGTCAGTTGCTGCCTGGAGAAAGAGACCAACCCCCAGCTGTCTACAACTACCCTTCAGGAAGTTATAGAGAGTGATAGATAAGGTCACCTCTGAGTCTCGTTTTCTCCAGGCTAACAGCCCAGCTCCCTCAGTTGTTCTTCATATGGCTTGTTTTCCAAGCCCTTCACCAGCTTGGTTGCCCTCCTCTGGACACGTTCAAGCATCTCAACGTCCTTCCTAAACTGAGGGGCCCAGAACTGGACACAGCACTCAAGGTGTGGTCTCACCAGTGCTGAGTACAGGGGAAGAATGACCTCCCTGCTCCTGCTGGCCACACCATTCCTGATCCCGGCCAGGATGCCATTGGCCCTCTTAGCCACCAGGGCACACTGCTGCCTCATGTTCAGCTGGCTGCTGACTAGAACCCCCAGATCCCTTTCCTCCTGGGCACTGTCCAGCCACACCATCCCCAGCTTATAATGCCTGAAGGGAATTATTGTGGCCAAAGTGCAGGACTCGACGCTTGGACTCATTGAACTTCATCTTGTTAGACTGCCCATCAATCCAACCGTTCCAGATCTCTCTGCAGAGCCATCCTATCTTCCAAGCGGTCGTCACATGCTCCCAGCTTAGTGTCATCCACAAATTTACTAATGGAAGATTCAATAGCCTCATCCATGTCATCAATGAAAATATTGAAAAGAGCTGGTCCCAGCACAGACCCCTGAGGGACACCACTGGTGCCTGGCCCCCAGCTGGATGCAGCACCATTCACCACCACTCTCTGGGCCCAGCCATCCAGCCAGTTCCTAACCCAGCAAAGAGTGCTCCTGTCCAAGCCCTGGGCTGCCAGATATCCTTGCACAGAGAATAAAGTTATGGCTGTGGCATAAGTGAGCCTTCCAGCTGTGCCCGCTAGTGTTGATTTATTGAGCCATTGCAGTTATATTAGTTTGCAGTTATAATATAGTATCTTCATAGTAACATTCTAGCACTGGTATAATAATTTCTCATCCTGTTCTAAAGGAGATCAATGTTTTCACTGGACTCACCTTAATCAAACAAATTAAACTTAATAGAAAGGACAAGAGTTTTCATGCAATACCCCAGAACACATGGTGAGACTCTTGGGGATGGTGCTGTGTAGGCCCAGGAGCTGAACTCGATGTTCCTTGAGAGTCCTTTCCAACTCCACTTTTTCTGTGATTTTGTGAAGTAGAAATGCCAAATCATCCACAATTCTATCAGGCAACAGATCCTGGATAGAAAATTCAAAACTGTGGGTACTGTCAGAATCCAAATCTTCAGTAATTCAAAGTGGATCCATTGTGAATGAAAAAAGACAGAGCTTAAAATAGTGTAATTTTTTGTTTGTTTGTCTGATACAGCTGCATTTATTAGATAAATATATCTAATATATAGATCATAATTCTTAAACTGTAGAATTTGACTGAGACATGCCTAAATAAGAAATTATATAATAATTATGACATATCTTAAATTTTTTTTGTAATGGTAACCAAAGTACTTTTTAATTGTGCTGACTCGATTTAAAAGAAATCTAATGCATGCAAATTTATACCTTTTTTTTTTTACAACAGATTTTCATTACTTTTAGAAGGACTTAACACATCTGCATATCCCACTTGTCTGAATTTCAGAACTGCTACATTTCCTTTGCTATTTTTCACTTTTCACTTGATTGTCAAGTCTTTATGAGATTTATAATATGATACGGATTTTCACCTTTCAGTTTGTAATGAGAACATTTATTCTTGTCCAGTTGGACATCGAGACCTGTGTGGTTTGGCAGAGGCAATAGTTTGAATAGATTTAATCAGATTTAACCAGTCAGTTTCCTTTTGTGTCCTGGGTTGTGGTGTAGAACGTGCACGGAGTATTCTACCACCATCTTCATGAACTGTTGAAACCAATTGCTGAAGTAGCATTCTTCCAGACTCTCCCCTCCCTCTTTCTGTTAGGGTGTCTTTTGTTAAGGTGTCCTCTGCTAATGGGTCTTTTGATAACGTGTTTTCTGTTAATGGCCTGCTGATGACTTACAGATAACTCCCACCAGGAGTTATCTCCTGTTAATGGGCCATCAAGGACCCACCTGTATGACTCATTATTCCATTGTGAGATGCTCCACTCAGGGGGAGGAGCCAAGCATCCTCACCTGCATATAATCTGGGATCTGGGACAATACGGGGTACCTTACCCACTGGATCTACAGAGGATCAGAGCTACCAGACCTTTCTACGGGATTGCTGCTTCCATCATCTTGCTCAGGTTGTATTCTGACTCTGTCAGGGGTCTTTTGTATTATTGCATTTATTTTATTTTTTTTTTTTCTTTTCCTATTAAATTGTATTTCTGACTTGGAGCCTCTCACTAGTTTTGCTTTCAAACCATCACATTTTGTTAACAAGAAAAGGACAGAGAATCAATCCACGAAAACAAAAAAATCATATAAATTTTAAATGGAGTACATTAGAAGCAGTAACTTTCACATAACTACCATTAAAAAATGAAATTGCTGTTGCAAAAGTGCTCTTAGTTCTGATCTAAATTAATGAAAATCCATGCTGAAATTTATCATAAAAACCTATTTTCTTACAGCACCTTGTGCTGCATTTTGACAGTTAAAAGATGAATTTCATGGCGGGATGTCATTTTCCAATGCAGATGTACTTCCGTCTGTAAAACTCTACCTGCTAATTAAGGACAAGTTTCATTAGTATGAGAACTATTAGTCAAGCTTTTAAAGCTTTTCATTATAGGACATGTCCTATTGTATGCAGCTTAGATATAGTGCTGGACTCAGGTGTATATTACTGCTGTTCTAAGGCATCACAGGTAAATATATATTTTTGGTGTTGATAAGTGTTATCCTCATAGGGAGGAATTCTATATGCAGATGTTCCTTTTTGTTTCTGTTATGAGGTAATAGAGAAAAGAAGCAGAAAATATCAGTTGTCTGTTAAGAGTTAAACAAGCCCATGGTTAGAAATTCATGGGGAAAGCATTCATCACCCTCTAAGTAAGTCTGGGGTTTTGATTTGCATATCATAGTTTATTTACAGTTCAGGAAATGAGTTCTGTTCTGAGGAAACTTTTAGGAAAAATTGTAATTCTGAGGAACCTGGTATTTTTTTTTCTCTTCTGTGGCAAAATCAGTAATATGCCGCATAGAGACTTCCTTAATTCTTACCTGTAGAATAATAGAGATGTTTGAATTCCAAACACAACATTTTCCTTGTATCTCTCTTAGAAACCTATTTACACAACTGGATGAAAAAAAAAACCATTTTGTGTCAGTATGGAGTTTCTCAAGGAATCTTTGGATATGGATCCTGATTCATTCTTTTTATTTGTAAAATTGAAAGAATTTCTTCTCATGAGGAATTCTGGTCTTTACCACAGTAAAAGATCAATTGCTGCAACACACAGCATATGTCAGAATAATAAAAATGTCTTTAAAATAAAAGTTTGGAAATTAGATCTTAAAGACATATTAATCAGAGTATTAAAAATATTAAAAATAGATTTAAAGTGTAAATCCTTTAGTAAAGTACCTTATTCTGTATATGCATAATATTAACATCTACTTCACAGAGCTGCATAAATCAGTGCATGGCTCAGAAATGAAGTCTTACTTGCAGTGACAGATACATAACAAAGCTGGACTTGTGGGAGGTGGCAAGTTGAGTTAACTAGTTTTAGTTCTGTTTAGATACGACTGACAGATTGAGATCATATTTTTTATACTCAAGTTGTAAAGGTCTCCTTCATCACAAGGCTTTTGACTCTGTTCTTACCAGCACAGGGAGTTCTGAAAAAGAAGAAAACCAGAGCAAACACATTCATAGTCTCCATTATGAACTTTTATGGCTTTATGTTTTTTTAGAATCAACAAGGTCATTGATGTATCAGAAGACATGTTGTTATGATGCAATTTACTGCATTGGAGAAACAGCTGAGCAACCTTGGGAAAAGGAGTAATGGGTACAAAGAATAGAATAATCAAATTAGTACTGCTCTTTTCTTTGTTTAATTTTTACACTGGTGTTGATTCTGTTCCCAATTATTCTAGACATCTGTGGTGATACCTCTTGTTGTACCTGATAATTCAGCATTTTAGAAATACCACTGATTACACTGCATGATGGCAGGTGACATGTTCTAAGTGAATAATACTTTAAAACTGCAAGTATGTTTGCCATAAATAGCACTGCCACTATGATCAGGAGTACTTCCGTCAACAGTACAGAACTTGTTGTACTTCTGCGGTACAACAAAGTTAGGAATTTTTCTCTCTGTGGTAGGAGTAAGGATTCAGGAATGAGTTCCTGTCAGTCTTTTGCACTTTGCAGTTCACACAGGTAAAGGGAAAGGGCTTGGTTGCTGAAAAGAATCCAGCCTGAAGAGACTCCATTGGTGTGGGTGCTGATGTGCTCCACACTGCATTTATTTCAAGGGTGCAAAAACCTGTCTGTTGATCACATGGGGTGACAAGGTCCAAGGGACTGGCTCAAGCTTTGCTGACAACAGAGTTAGCAAAGTTTACTACAAAAACATTTTCCCAAAGTAGAATCTCTACCTTCAGCAAATACTACCAGGTAAAGGAGGAAACCAGCTTGCCTGCCCTGACTTTTTCAAGAGACCAGGAATTTCCAACTGCCCCACAATTCTGGTTCCAGCCATGCCAAGTCTGAAAGAGACAGCAAAAATTTTGGGGGGAAGAGAGATATGGAATACAATAGTATTTTGGGATACCCATGACACTTGTGGGTTTGGGTGATTTTTTTGGTTTTTTGTTCATTTGTTTTCCCCTAATGATTTACATGATTATGTATTCTTAGTTTTAGTCTTATTTGCAAAACATTGCCTCAACAGAGGCAATGTATTAGATTTTTCTTACAAAGTTTTTTTTTCATATTTAGAGAAAAGTTTTATTTTAAATTAGGAAATTATTAGAAAGTAGAGGGTGAAAGAAACAGACAACTCCCTCCTCATAGAAATCCAGTAATACTACTTAAATACGGCAAGAAACATAACATGTTTTTGATTACAGCATTTAATATCAACCATAATACTGTCAAGCGTTTCCTTTTTGTTTCTATCATTCTCTTTGACTGGTGTTTGTTGACATTTCACTAACAAGTCCTATTAGAAATTTTTTTGTATTGTATGCTAATACACTAATTGCTTTATAAATGCCACTTAGTATATATTAATCTCATGAACACAGCACATTTATAAAATGTGGGTAAAATCTTGTGACACTAGCTTAACTCTGCAGTAAACCCATTTATTTAAATGACATTGAAATCAGATTATAATTGAAAGCTGACAAAAATTGATTTCTTCTTCCTGGATTAGAAACATGAAGAACACTTGGTGAGTGCCTCCAGGATTTTGACTGACAGTTCTCCCATGCCATTGTACAAGTGACCCAACAATGAAATTAAAGTCATGCTTCTATAGTATTTCTAGTCTTATGATCTTACATGCTTAACTCTCTAATTAGAGAATTTCGAAGGAGAATTTCAAAAGTACTTCCTGTTTTAGTACCTTGCTTGTTCTGCAGCCATACAATTCAAGGGTACTTGTAGAAATATATGCATATTAATGTGGTTTAATATATCTCTGATCAAATTCCAAGTAATGGAAGCCTGTGCCCTGCTCAGGGCCTCTCCTGCCTCGGGGAGTCCCAAAGATGATGAGCTGGCAGCTGCTGCCCCAGCTGGAGCTTCTGAGGAAGAGTAGCCCGCCGAGCCTCTCTCCTGAGGCAGAAAAAGTGCCAGAGTCTCTTGTTCTCAGTGAAGAGGTAACATCAGTAGGGTCACAGAGTGTTATGGAAGCCAGTCCAAAGCCTCTCAGGGCACTGGGCACAGCAGGGACTACAAGTCCACAAGTTTCTGTACCAGTTCCTGTCTGCTCTGCTGTTGTAAGGGTATCAGATATGGCCCTTTGTGAACATGGATCAAGAGTTTTCCCAATGGGAAGAAGATATGACAGTGTGAGAGAATACCAACTGGAAGAAGTTGTGAGACTCCAAGAAATTTCCCAATGCGGAGCCAGGAGAAGCTGACACCTGTACCAATGACAGGTACTTGTGAGAGTCCAAGAATTTTCCCAGTGAAGAGATGGGACACACCAAAAATTGTACCAATGGGAAGAAACAGTAAGAGTCCAGGAGCTGTACGAGTGGGAAAAAGACAACAAGACATCCCAAGAGCTGCATGAATGGGAAGAAAATATGATAGTCCAAGGGGTGTACCAATGGGAAGACAGCATGAGGGGGCAGCAGGACTGTGAATGAGAAGACAAGAGATTCCAGGAGCTGTCACTATGGAGAGATATGAGAGTCCCAGAAAATTCCAAATGGGAAGAAGTCCAAGAGTCATCCCAGTGGGAAGTTGAGAGGTACCAAGCACACTCACCACGGGAAGATAGGCAACTTGTAAATCTCCCAGTGGGGAGACAGGAGAGAACCAGAATTGTCCCAGGCAAGAGACAGCAGTGACAAGAAACTGTCCCAAGAACCAGACTACAGAGTTCAAGAGCTGCCTCAATGAGAAGAAGATCTGAGTGACCAAAAGCTGTCCCAACAGGATGAGGGTATGAGCAGCCAGGAGCTATCCCAAAGGGGACCTGACATCAGCTCCAAGATCTAGGACAGACCCTTGTGCCCAGTGAGCCATGAGGAGCTCCAGACTTGTCCCCTGGAGGGGCTAAGCTCTCTAAACAGTGTGGGCACAGAGGTGGCAGCAGAGGCAGCCCATGCCCTGCCCAGAGCCTCTTCTGCCCCACAGAGTCCCACAGACACTGAGCCAGCAGCTGCTGTCCCCAGCCAGAATTGCTGCTGAGGAGGAGGAGCCCGAGGGTGTCTCACTCTAGAGGAGGAAAATGCAGGAGGTTCTTCTGCCCTCAGTGAGGAGTTGACAACAATAGGGACACAGACCCCTATTGCACTGTCCCATGCAACAGCCCAGCCAGCAGCCAGGCTCCAGTGCACACGGACCAGAACATCACCAGCTAGATCTTGGGCAAGGCTCTGCTGGATATCCAGGCACTGAGCCAGCAGCTGGAGGAACAGTATGCCCTGGAGCAACGGATGGCTGCAGAAATGAAAGTAATATTTTCAGCCAAAAGGGAAGAGAGCCTAATCCCTGCCCTGCACAGCCCCCCAAACCCCTTTCCCGGCCAGCTGGGAGGCCAGGCCCTCAGTGGGCAGCTGGCTGCTCCAGGAAGTGTGACTCCCCCTTCAGGCCAGCGCTGCAGGTGCTGCCCATGCTGTTCCTGTGTCCCTTCCTGGTGCCACAGCCAGAGGAGTACCACAGCCAGGGCACTGACAGCAGGGATTGCTCCCAGAACCTCCCTGCATTACTGCAACACACATACTTCTGCCAAAACAAATAGGAGCTGGGGCTCACAAACAATAAGGTGAAGAAGAAGAAGATGAAGAAGACAATGATGAAGAAGAAAAATTCAAAAATGCATAGAAGAAGAATAGTAATAAGGATAAGAATTTAAAAATACATAGATGAAGAAAAGAATTAATGAATAAGTAAAATTAGCAAATAATTTACATTTATTACATATTGTATATTTATATTACAGTATATGATATAAACCCACAGATATACAATATGTTGTAATTATGATACATTATACATTCCCAGGAAACTACTAAAGAAAGAACACTGTTCAAATTACTTAAGATTTTGTATCTCTCCTCATAAAATTTGTAAGCCATAAGAAAAGAGTCTACAGATTTCATTTTATATGTCTCAAAGTTATTGATGTATTTTCAAATTCAAGTCCAGTCACCTGTGAAGAGTGACTGCACAGCCACTGATACCAGCGTGTGAGCTCCCACCTGGGCTGGGAGGTCAGGGTTGTCTCTTCTCCCTAAAGGCAAACTAAAGCCACACATTGAGCCTGGCTCATAAAGACCTGTAGTGGAAACACCTTTGCACCAGGGCTGTGCAGCCCGGACAGCAAAGCCATTGCAGGCATGCTCTGACACTGATGATGGCCAGGAAGTTAGGCAGTGCTAAAAAACAAGCATGTGTTTGGCATGGAAAGGAAGAACAATTGCTCCTTCAGAGGCTCTATGTGGCTGTAAAGGTGCTGTAAAAGCTCTTTTCACCTTTTTCACATTTATTTTACACACAAAAGTCCACCAGAAGGGAACTTCGAGGTGACCCTGTGGCTAAAGCCTTGAACCCTCTACTTCCCTATCCTTGCCAAGGGCTTGCTCAGCAGAAAACAACTGTGGACATCACTTCTGGAGTCCATATAACTAGAATCACAGAATGCTTTGAGTTGGGAGGGGCCTTACAGCTCATCTAGGTCCATCCCATTATTCTTGCTCCCCCCCATCTGACAGGTGTTTCCTATTTCTTTTTATCTCTCTACCTCACACTTCCTGTTAAATAAAATTAACTAGTGAAAATTTCACATTTACATAAATGAAAGCCATTTCTTCCAGGACAGAGTAGGGCATTAATTCTTTGAACTGATTACTGTTGTATTTTTTTAAAAAATCTCAGTATAGTAAGTTTTACCTGAAATTAGGCTTCATAAAAAGCAAACTGATCATGTTAATTTGTTTGTTGCTTACAGTACAATATTTTTAGCAATTTTCTCTGCAGACTTTCTGATTTTTAATAAAAAAATTAAAAAATAATAAATACATCAATAAATAAATTCTCATGGTTCTTTTGAGAACAACTGAATGTTCAAGAAGGTAATCAAAAGTTGTTTTCTCATATTAAGCATTTTATACTTTTGTTATCTGCACTTTTGTGTATCTGCCATTTTAAATTAGTCAAGAGGCATAGATTTTTCTTCATTTCAGTAAGAGAAGCTGTTTTACTCAACTACTGCAACTAAGTCACCTGTCCTGGGTTGCAAGTATAAGATATGCAAAAAGTATTCTATCACCATCTTCATGAACTGTTGAAACCAATTGCTGAAGCAGTGTTCTTCCGGATTTCCCCCTCCCTCTTCTGTTAAGGTGTCTTCTGTTAAGGTGCCTTCTGCTAATGGGTCTTTTGTTAATGGGTCTTCTGTTAATGGCCTGCTGCATGACTCATAGATAACTCCCTCTGGGAGTTATCTCTCTTTAATGGGCCATCAAGGACCCCCTGTATGACTCATTATCCCATTGTGAGATGCTCCACCCAGGGGGAGGAGCCAAGCATTCTCACCTGGATATAATCTGGGATTTGGGACAATACGGGGAACCTTACCCACTGGATTCCCAGAGGATCAGAGCTACCAGACCTTTCTATGGGATCACTGCTTCCGTCATCCCACTCAGGTTGTATTCTGACTCTGTCAGTGGTCTTTTGTATTATTGCATCTATCTTATTTTATTTGATTTTATTTTTTTTTCTCTTCTTCCTATTAAATTGTGTTTCTGACTTGAAGCCTCTCACTCGTTTTGCTTTCAAACCACTCCAGTCACCCTTCTACAATCATCTCCTATAGAAATTGTTAGAGCAAAGAATGGATGGAATTTTTTTCCCAGCATCCTTCACAATTTTCAATTATTTGTCATTAAGTCCTTTCCTCATATTAAGTCAACTCACTAGATCTAATCTTCATCCTCTGATTCTCCCCTGTGCATTCCTTTCTTCTCTTATTCTTTCTGCATATTTTGCTTGGATATGGTAATTAGCTGCAAAGTTATTGGTTCTATTTGTTCCTTTGCTGCCCCCAGTATTCTGAAAAGCCTTTGCAGCCTCCTTACTAGGTGGTTCAGGTAATTTACCTTGAAATACTTTTAACATGATTAATTAGCATTTTAAAGTTAATTGAAATATCTGTTTTGAAGGTTGTTTTATAAATCATATTAAAATGAGCAAAATTTCACAAATACATCTTCTGAGTAAATGAACATCTATACCCAAATTTTCCATTCTCTCTAAAAAATGTTGATATTAAGATGCGTTCAAAGGTTTTGGGATGTTTCTCCAGTTTCCCTTCATTATACTTTTTTATACTTCAATACCGATGGTGGAAAGTAGGAAAAAGAAACAAACAAAACAAGTAAAAACAAAAACAACAACCAAAAAACAACCAGAAAAGAAGAATGAGAAATGAAGGAGACTAATAATTAAACAAAATATAATACTATTATACTTCTTATTTTAGTTTGAAGTTTCACTGTCAAGAATAAATACATGAAAGATAAAGTCATTTTTTAACAGCTCCATAATGCATTTAATTTCAAACCACTTTTTGCATTCCTTTTCCATTTATAGCCCAAATTATGAAATCATAAATGGGAACTTCATCATTTTAAAGAAGCCTTTTAGTAGAAAAAAAAATGTATTTTCAGTTTACTGAGTATTTGTAATTGATCAAAAAATGCATTTGCCTGTCTCAAAACACTGTCAAGGCCACAGAAGAAATTTGCCATGAGATAAGCCACCACAGCAGAAACTTGAGATAAATACAGAAGAGAGGAATTTGCAACATAAATAATACAATCTGTACCATTGACTTCAGCATATGGTCTCATTTGCACCTTAATTCAGGCAGAAGCATCTCCTGACAACTGGATCTTAACAGTATTGTTTTGTACTGTATTTCTTGTATAAGAAAGACTTTTCAAAGGAGAGAAAAGGACATGACAGTGAAGCCAGTAATAGTGTACCAGAACAATTCACGAGGAAGGAAAGGAGTGAGTGGAGGTTTCCAGTTTTCTCAAGATGGGCACCGTGATATGGGGGATGTTTATAAATATAATAAATAGAAATATAATGTTCATAAATATAACAATACAATTTATATATCTATAGAATATATATATAAATATTTATAAATATAATAATACAGGAATTAGAAGCAGCTTTTGGCAATTTTGTAAAACTAAAGAAACAGCTTGTACTAAGAACACATAGAGTAGCTATTAAGCTTAGTTGTTAGGTAGTTACTAAGGTAGAAGTCACAAAGTCACATAGGTGAGATGTACAATGTTGAAACTCAGCAAAGAGGGACCTAAGTATTTGTCAAAAATTGATAAAGTAGAACTTTGTGGCTTGAATCCAGCAAAATCAACTTCCTCATCTTTGGCAAGAGCAAAGTGACCTGAAAAATAGCCAAACCTCCATCATGCCTGACTAGAAGCGAAGATCAACCTGAGGAAGATATTGGCCTTCCTCCCAAGACCCCATCTCACAACCTCCAGAAGGCGTGACAGCTAATTAGAATACAAAGTGAGAGAAGGCAAAGAATGGGTGGGTGGGGACGTTTGTGGGATGTGTATTTAAACCTGGACCTTGTCTTGATCAGGTACTCATGGTTTGAAGGAGATATCTCCCCATGTGTCCCAGCTGGAAATAAAACATACCTGCTTTACAATTTTCTAATTGTAAAGTCCTTATTCTATGCTTCAACTGTCCAAGAAGACAGGAAAAACATCCAAAGGAGAACAACAGCAATCTCTCATCAGGAGATACTAAAAAGATGTGTTGGAGTGATACAGCATGACTGCAGAACTTTAACTCGCTATTTATACTGCCTAAAACAAAACAGAAAGCTGAAGCGACTGTTCCTTCCCCACAGCTGGTCTGCAAAATGTGCCTCTTGAGCAGCCCATATTTAAGCCAAGATTACTAGCTTGGTGTGTCAGAAATCCTTTTTTTTGCAAGAGAGGCTTTGTAAAAAGTCTGTGATAAACTAAAAGACTTATTCTTAAAGAACAGGCTCAAAGTTCTATTTTGCTGTTCTGACTTATTATCAAAGCCATTCTTCAATGGAAACCTCAGTAATTGTGATTTCTGTCTGTTTCTTTCAAATCTTTTTCAAGACTTTGGGTCTGCTCAGAAGTTATAAAACTTATGGACTGTTCAAACTGGAGCCTTTTCATCAGCCTATCATATGGGGAAAGTTTAATTTTGGAAGACACATGTTATTTTTGCTTCCTCAGGGTGAGAAATATATTGACTCAACAGAAATTCATTCTGTATAACTGAAGAGCCCTCAGTGTGAAGGTAAATATCTCAAACAAAGCAGAAACATGACTGATATCCATTTCAGATAGTCAGTAACCTTATACACTAAAGTGGTAGAAGGTGTTCTCATCTTGTTTGGTACCTATAGAGACTTTTTTCTTAGGAAAATAGAAATTAAAGAAAAAAATTTCTTTAAAACCTTGAGATGGGAAGCAGGGATGTTTCCCCCAAATCTTCTTTATGGTAAGCAACTATCAAATCTATCAATCTCAGGCAAATTTTTGACTGGTTTATCATAATTCAGTAGCTATTTAGGAAATGTTAAAACAGAATAATGAAGGAACTGCATATCGGAATCACAATAGTAATATATAGAATTTAGTGATCTTTGCATCTTTATCTGTTTTAGTCATCAGCACACTTAAGCAGTTTTACTACACCACAGCTATGAAGAGATAAGTAGGCAGCATTTAAAATAGCTTATGAATTAAATACATTCAAATAAGAGCCAGGAAAATTTTTCAAATTTAATCTAAATTAAGATGAGCCTCACAATAGCTTTGCTGAATTAAAACAAACAAACAAACAAAAAAAAAAAATCAAGTAGATCCAACATTTTAATTCAAAAGAGAATTTTATTTTAATTATGACATTTTATTTTTTTTCCCAAACATTTTCTGTGACTTTAAGATTGTTAGTTTCATAGCTTTTTTTTTCTTTCTGTTTTTTTTCATGGTAGAATTCTAGTTTTATCTCTTAGTACACTGACTTGAATCTTCTGCATAGTCTCTTCCAAGTCCCTAGTAAAATATTTTTCTCTCCACTTTTTTCATTTTGGCTATAAATCTGCTCTTCACTGTAAGTAGGTGCTCTTGTAATTTCAAGAATCTCTCACTTTTTCTTTATGTTGTAAGAATCTTTTATTTTGGTCATAACAAGGTTAAGGAAATAAATGTACAAAATAAAAATTACATGTAGGATAAAATTTAAAACTGCATGAGCTAAAGGAAAATAGTGGGTTTGTCAAGTCTACTTTCTTTTCAGAAGCACCCTCAAAGGCAAGACAAAATTTTCACAAGTGCCAAAAAGTAGTGTACAGTATAAATAAATATTTTTTTTCATATAGACAAAAATCTCATTTGTTCCCACAATGCTGTCTTGGAAAGTAGTTTTTCAACCACTGTTCTATTTCAGAGCTAGAAGGAGTGAGGAAGTTCTCTTTCTTTTTAATGCACAGCAAGAAGATAACCATGGATTCGACACGTGACTTAGCATCATTTTTGACAGCTCATTGCCTCCATATTCTGAGTCAACTCCCTTGAGCCTTCCTACCATCAGCATTAGAAGTTTTCACTGTGCTGAAAATGCCATATATAATTAGTGATAAAAAGTATTTATTTAAAAGAAAAAGTGATGAAATAAGGTAAAATATAGTTACACTATGTAGAGTTCACTTTGAAATAGAATGAGACAATGATCCCTTCCACATCTACCATTCTTTCTCACTTTTGCCAAACTTTGAAAAGAAAATGTGCAGATTGCTCTTTTTGTATATAGATAATATTGTAAAACAATCTTCAGCTGCAGTGATTTCTTTTGTTGGCAAAAAATAATTTTCTCTTGAAGTACAATTTCTTTTTTTCCCGAGAACTCAAGTTATTACCTCATCTGTTGAGCTATGTCTAGGGGCTTCTTTCATAATTTTCTTGTATTATTCATGCATGAGCCTAAAGCTGAATTTTAATATTTATATACTATAGGAAGAACTTGTGTCTCAGTGTCCCATAGATGAAATGCAGAACACAATACAAAGCAAGGACCAGCAATGAAGGCGAAGAACAAGGTAACATAGGGAACTAATTGTTATGGATTAATTATTTTGGTGTAAACAACTGCCTCAATACATGATTATGGTACTCATACACCTTTCTACTGAAATTAATAGAAAAAATTCTGAAGAGAGAAATAAATTTTATTTCAGTAAGAATTTTGGTGTCTGAGTCTCCCAACACCATCTAAATTTTAGGCATTTAAATTCCATCTTTCTGCTGAGGCTTGAAGTTCCCTAAACATTTCATGCAAACCTTGTTATCATGTTCAGAAGTATCTGGTTTTGGAGAGTCGGAGGAAAGTGGAAACACACATGTCCCTCCTAAACTGAAAGTCATGTTTAGGTAAACAGATGCTCTTAACTTCTTGGAAGGGCCCAGTCATGCTCAGAATGAGACTAAGAAATCTCAAATAAAATTATATAATTTCTAATGCCTAATCATAATTCTCTTCAACACATTGCTTTAAACATGAGGGTACTCTGCGTTTTCCACAAAAGTACAGAATTTTTCTTCGGTTCAGTACAAAACCAATAGTAACCAAACTGAAGAGTTTTCCTAGCAGAAAGAATTAATTTTTTTAAATCCCCATGGCCACTCCTAAATCACCATCTGATTGTAGAGGAATGTTGTGAATATTTCCAGAAACAAAACAGATAAATGCCTAGTAAGGTGACTGTGAAAATATAAATTTGGGAATAAAATGAGGAAATTGAGTTTTGAAAACTTCTGAACCTCCTCTCAATTACATTATTGAATCAGAAGAGATTAAACCCATTCACAGTTCTATTTTCCTTTTACAAAAACATCTGAAATTAATTTTTAATGGTTTTCCAATTTGTCTTCAGGCTGAAATGCAGACACAATTAATTAAGTTGAATGAAAACTTAACTTCAGCTTGCAAAATATTATAAAATTGTTCAAAAAATCCTATGCAAAACTAAGTTTCTGCACATCACAGAAATTATCAACACACTAAACTTTTAAAACTATAGGAAACATAGCCATTTGTTTTGAATTGACAATACAAAATCATTTATAATTATTGCAAGTATTATGATGACCGCTCTGCTCTAAAACGTGATCGAAGTTCTGTATTTTGAAAATATTATGTAAAAAGTGAAATAATACTGATGCTTCTAGAGACAAATGTCTTATAATATTATAGAATTAGATGTTTCTTCCATAGCTGATAAACAAGACTAGCTAAAAAAATTGTGGCTTTGATTTGTGCCTGAACATATTTATCTTGACATAAATTGCAATGGGCTTCTGAGATTTATTGATAAAGAATACAGTTGATACTGGTTTGATTCAGTTTTCCCTATTTTCCATTAACTGTAAGGTTACATGGATGAAGAACTGTTAGAGTACATGGATGAAGAAAATGTGTACTGCAAGAGAAGTGGTTCGCATTTTTTTATTGCTTTTTTTTTTTTTTACTTCTCACAATTTTTGCAGTTTGATAAGATTTACTAGTCTGAATTTAAATTAAAATTTATTTCCTGCACATTAGTTAGGAAAAAAAAAAGAAATTTTAGGAAAATGAGAATTATTGAAAGTATGTGAAAATATGTGAAAGGATGCTGTGGATGCAGTGGATGCATAGCTGTCTCTTCCAATAGTTTGTGAAATACTACTGAGGGGGTCTTTTTGGGGTTTTTTGTTTTTTCTGTTTTGTTTTGTTTTGTTTTGCAAATGTGAAAAATGAAGAGAAAGGAATGTTCTGTGGAAATGGAAAACCTACCTCTGGAATGCCACTGAAGGAGGGACCTAAGAAAAGTTTGGAGAATCTGCCTAAATGGAAATATAAAGTCATATAAATATATTACTACCCTTTCATTTCAATCACAGAAGTGTTTTGCCAACTGATGATCGTATCACATTTCTAAATATTCTCCAGTCGTGCACTTTTAATCCTCACAGATGTAATAATCTGTGTGCAGGCAAATCCCTATAACTGGGATGTTTTGAAGACCATGTAGTCAATGAGTTATGGGACACGATTTTAACATGGCTTGCTCTCTGCTTTTGATTATCAAAAGATGCAAAGGAAAACAACATTACTTTATGCAGACAATTTACATGGTAGTATGGATATTTGCATTTTAATTACATGAACAAATGTACTCAACTTGATTATTTTCTCCCAGTGTCCTGGTTTAGGGCAAATTTGGGAGGAAATCTCCGAATGGGGTTCCTCTGAAAAGCAAATCCAAACAGCCCCTCCCCCCAGCCGGTCCGGGGAAATAATTCCCTCAGAGATAGAGTGGAAAAAAAGCCTTATTTATTTAACAAACAAAATGCCCACAAGCATAAAGAATGAATAATAATAATAACAATAATAATAATATGAAACAATAAAACCTCTCGCTGCTCCGGAGAGAGATGGCAAAACTGAGAGTCTGTGCCAGGAGTCTGTTTATCAGTCCCTTCAGTGCTGAAAAATGCCGAGTCCCGGCCCGGTGGGCCACGGGTGCAAGATCCCGGTGCTCCTCTGGGTTTTTCAGTCCTGAGCAGATTTAAACAGTCCCAAAGAAAAATAAAATAATAAAAAAAACAGTCCAGGAAAGCTTCTTTGCCTCAGCTAGCTAGACTAACAAGAGGAGAAAAAAAACTCTCTGGCTGCCCTCCGTGTATCCGACGAAGGAAAAAAAAAAGAAACCACACAGTCCCAAGGACGAGAGCAGATTCCGAGGAGTGAGTTTGTTTCTCAAAACAAACTGCGCGCTTCTTCTTTCCCTGCTCACTCTCAGAACCAGTCTTAAAGGTACAGAACACAGAACAGACGATTTGGGGATACATAGTCACCCTAGGACACCCAGGTTCTGAAAACTTTATTTCATGCAATAGTAGCTAATATGATAGAACATTCTCAGCCAGAAAATGTGAGAGTGGCACAATGACATAATGCTAATTCAACAATTGCTCTTTGATGGTTGTACCAAAAATTAAAAAAAAAAAAGCACAGAGCATTGTGACTAAAGTCTGGTGTAATTCCTTTGGGAAAGTATTATTTTGCTTTTAAAATTCACAATTTTGTCCAGGTTAATCGCAATCTTATCAGGAAAAAGTATATTTGCAATAGTGAATTTGGAAGTTATTCCCCTTCCTTCCACCCCCTGTATTAACAGGACATAAGGGGAAATAGAAGACACAATTTGATGAATAACATATTAAGACTATTGATTAAGTTTACCATTGTCTTCAAATGTCTTAATGTAGTGAAACTTTTCAATAGTATTGTCTTTGCCTGATTTGCAATACTGGGAGTCACAAGTAATTTTTTCCATCTTTCTGAAAAACCACTCTTGTGGCAGAGAGTGCAAAAAGCTTAGTGTATTTTGTTCAAGGTCAGTGGAAAAAGTAACTGCCATAGTGTTAGTGTGGATTTCTTTTTGAGATGCCTTGTGGCACTGGTGGCTGCTGGGAGGACTTCATGCCGACTTCATTTCAGCTGCTAATACTGATCTGACAGTTCTTGACCTGTGGGTAATATGTGGTCTATCATCTCCTTACTTTTCTTTGTCCATTTCTACTCTTTTTTCCTCCTTTTTTTTTTTTTTTTCTGCCAATGTAGCCTTCTATCACATATCTTGTTTCAATGGAAATAGAATATTGCTTAAGTGTGGCAGATTATCTTTTCATACATTTTACCTCTATTCCCTTTGAATTCCCTCTAGCCTGTCCACAGGATAAAACTAAATCTTTTTCTAAAACATCCTGAATATACAAAACCTTTGCAGGCTATTGCTAGTTTTCAAACTAATCGTATGTAAAGGATTAAAACAAAAAATAAATTTGGGAATATAATATTTAATTTATTTTTTCCTATCAAAAGTTTGGTTTGATTTAAAGCTGAATTTTGGAAAATTATAAGGAAGACAAAACCTTGGAAATGCCATTTCTCTAATTTGGCATACACATACTCAGGTCTTATGGAAATGCCTATTTCAAGGCAGTATGCATACCCTTCTGGCAGTACTGAACTCACAGCGGGCAGAAGGAGCCTGAGGTTAGGGGAGCTGATAGTCTCTTTTCACCAGTTTTGTATATTTGCATTTAAGTCATGCATACCTACATTTGCGTGACACACTCTTAGACAAGGTCAAATGAAAAATAGACACTGTAGGAGCTGACTTATACCCTTTGATTATTATCAGTGTGGGTCAATGACTGTTGACTAAACCTCTATTGGTTGTAGAGCTTAAGAGCTGAGTTTAACAGCCAGAACAAGTGTAGTCTCCTATTCTGTAATGTCCAGCCTTAATGTCCAAATTATAGAATGGTTTGGGTTGAAAAGGACATTTTAAGGTCATCTAGTCCAACCTCCCTGCCATAGCCAGGGACATTTTTCACTAGTTCAAATTTCTCAGAGCCCTGTCCAACCTGACATTAAACACTTCAGTGATGGGACATACATAACTTTTCTGGGAAACCTATTCCAGTGTCTCACCACTTTGATAGTAATTTTTTTTTTCCTTACATCAAATCAAAATCCACCCTCTTTCAGTTTAAAACCATTGCCCCTGTCACTGCATGCCCTAGTAAAAAGTCTGTTTCCATCTTTCCTATAAGCCCCCTCTAAACACTGAAAGGTCACCATAAAGTCTCTGCTGAGCCTTCAGCTGAACAACCCCAACTCTCTCAGTCTGACTTCGTAGGAGAAATTCCAGCTCTCTGATATTTCTGGGGTTTTCCTCTGGACCCTCTTTGACAGGTCAATGTTTCTGTTGTGCTGGGGAACCCAGAGCTGGATGCAGCACTCTGGTTGAGATCTCACGAGGGCAGAGTAGAGGGGCAGAGTCATCTCCCTTGATCTACTGGGCACACTGCTTTTGGTGCAGCCCAGGACACTGCTGGTTTTCTGGGCTGAAATGGCACTTTACCAGCACATGGTCGATTTTCATCCACCAGTATCCTCAAACACTGGGACAGCTGCATGCAATTCACTGATCCCCGAGCCTGATTTGATACGAGGGATTGCTCTGACTCAGGTGTAGAGCCTTGCAGTTTGCCTGGTTGAATCTCAGTCATGTTCACATGGGCATATTTCTCAAGTTTGTCAGGGTTCTTCTGGATGTCTCCTCTTCCCCCCAGCAAATGAGCTGCACCAGTCTGATTGGTGTCATCTGGACACTTGCAGTCCCTTCCACTGTCTAAGTTATTGATAAAGATATCAGGTTAAGAACCTCTGAGGGACATCACTTGTTGCCAATCTCCATTTGGACACTCAGCTGTAGACTGAAACTTTGGATGCAGTCAACCAGCCATTTCCTTACCCATCAATTATTACATCCATCAAAACCTTCTCTCTCCAATTCAGCAGAAAAAATATGTGTCAAAGGCCTTATATAAGTCCAGGTGGATGACATCCACAGCCCTTCCCTTATCCACTGATGCAGTCACTACTTAACAGAAGGCCACTAAATTAGCCAGGAAAATATAGAGCCCAGCCTTTCATCTTTTTGTTTTGGTCTGTTCTTTTTAAAGAGTTTGTACGTAAGTATAAATGTATTTCACATAAAATCCTGTAACATATTTCCATACAGTGACCCATTATTTTTTATTTTGTTTTTATGAGTTTGATAAAAATACGGCAAAAACTATTAATTTTCCAGAAATACAGATAGAAGAACTTTGTTTCCAAAATAAAACTGTTATTTTTTTTATGTGGGTAAAATTATCTGATTTTAAAACATATAAAGATAAAATCTTTGTGTAAGTGTGAAAGAAAATGTAGGAGTTGTAGACCTATATTACTTACAGATGGTGTAAATAGAAAGGAAGACAATTTCTTAATTTCCTTCTCCTCTGACAAAATATTGCATGAACTGAGAAGAAATTGAATTATAATTAATGAAAACTCATTTCTTACAAGCAATATAATTTTATAGCATTCATGTTATGAGATGTATATATTAAAACCAACTGAAACTGTGCAGCAAGAAACTTTATTCCCAATGTACTTATCTTTTGCACTTATATGCTAATTTAAGAGTTCTGTGAACTGCTTATTGCCCAATTAGTGAACAATTATAACTTAAATGAGCTAAATGCTATTTTGTTTGCATGAAGAAATCTTTAATAATGATTAATAGAGTTTTAATCAAGTACAAGTTGAGATTTAAATATGCCATGACTGAAATGCAATGACATGAAGTTTCCTCCAAAAATGCAAAAATAGTTTTCTGTTTCTAAAATGAAAGAAAAAACGAAAAAAAAGGAAAAAACCTTCATGTTTTATATTAGAAGTTAACATTGTGAAAGAGTAACTTATAGTTCTGAATTTATTTTGAGATTTATATGTGGCAGATAGCATGTCTGCTAAATGGAGAGGGTGGAAGGAGTGGTTTTGTTATACATAGATTGATACAAGGATAGGATTTCATGACCTAGTCTTTTCTTTAGTGTGCCCTCCACACAAAGTCAGTTATAAAGATGTTACTAAATTTAATGTACATCTAGAAAAAGTGGCAGGAAATTACCAGGATTATTAATACTGTGAAAATGATCTTTTTCAGTGTTTTAGGTCATTGCTAAGACTAAGTACAGCAAGATAAGAACATGAAAGTCTGCCTTTTATCACTTGTCCATTTAACAGTTTGGTGTATTTGCAGGGTGTAGATGTGAGGGTTGGTAAGCTATTTTAGATTGCTAAAAAACTTTCATATTTCTTCAGACACTACAGTTGGGACTCATGTCACCTAATTTAAATGCTGAAAAGTTAAACATCTACTTCTTAATTAGCCATTCTACATGTATTTTATACTCAAAAGAGAAACAGGTATCCCCACAGTACAACTTCAGTGTCCCAGTGTAGACACCCTTCTCAGAGTAAGATGAAGCTCACTGCAAAGCTGTTTCTTTGACAAAATGGTTTGTTCAGAGTAAGAAACAAGAACTTCTAGATGGCTATGCTATAACCAAATCTCCTGACGAAATGACTATTTTATGTCACATGAATGGCAATGTGTAACACTCGAGCATGTTGTTGGGGCCTTACAGGCACACAGTGCATAACACTGTATGCTAAATTCAACAAATAGATCTTTTCTTTATAGAAGAACATCTATTTCTGAAGTTGATGTGGAATGAACAGAAAAGTAAACCCAGCTATCTTTCTCTCTGCTGGTCTATACAATTATGGGCACAGCTAGAGAAAATACAAGACAACTCCCTCTCCCCGACTCCTTCTTACAGTTTTTTATAGTTTCCAATACTGATTAGGCCTTGAAAAAGGATGAATGACTAAGTTAATAAAAATGATATATTTATGTTCTATGTCAGAAGAAATAAACCGTAAGAGAAGGGATCAAATGATGAGATACTGGTTCTTATTTGCTAGACACAGTATGGTATTTGTCTTTTTGCAAACAAATAGTTTGGTGGTTATTTCTGGTGTCTTGATTTTTCTTACTATTAGGAGCTATCAGTCAATCCTCTTCTATATAAACGTGACAGAAAATGCATGAAGATTATTCTTGATTTGACCTTTTTTTCACTGCTTTATGATAGAAATTGTGAAAAATTTTAAATAATATTCTGTTTCTGCTCTGAAGTGTGATTGTTTCATTTGGAATTTTACACAGATAAAAACAGTAATTTTGCTTTAAAGAAAATACTTTTTCCTAAAAATCCATTCATATATATATATTTATTTCTTAAAAAAATTCATATAACAATTTCAATTAAATATTAATAAACAAAGTACATAATATCTAGTTAAATGTACCTATGTCTTATTCAACTAAAACAATTTTCATCAATAGGGTTCTACTTATGTTTGTAGAGCAGTGAGATGCATTAAATTGGTAAAAAAACAAACCAAACAAAAACAAAACAAAAAACCCAACAAACAAACACAAAAAAAACCCCCACTTTCCTTTCAAGCAGGTGGAATAAAACTATTCCAAATGCCTTATTGAAACTAATGAACCAAACAACGTAATTTGCTAGATCCAAACAGAAAGTAGCCTTTGGAGAAGGAAAAAGAGTGAAGCCTTACGTACAGTGTGGGCTTTAATCTACCCTGCAGTCCATTGTCTCCCAAAGCAAAAAAAAACATAAGGGCAGACTGAATATACACAGCATATGCTGCTACTGGCAAACTTATGTCTCTGCTAATAAAAGGAGTTAAATATCATGATAGCCTGGAAAATACTGTGTCTATGTGCTTCATTCCAATTTTAACAAAGCAATGCAATGTAATTCAAGCACACATTTTTGCTGGAATTACATCACTAAAGGTGAAGATAGTTGCCTTCACTACACGTATAAAAAGGCAGAAAACAATCATGCAGTGAGGTCCAATGCTCTGGGGCAAGAAGAGCATGACATTTATGGGCATGTTAACATGCTTACCGTACCTCCACATGTACACCATGAAAAGAGCAGTAACACTTGTATTAACAGTATTGTAACCTGGCCTTCTTTGATGGGAGCAAGAAGCTCCCTGATTGTGACAGGGTGGGCTTTACAGATCACTGGAAGAATCTTCATCTATGAGGGTGAACTATCACCCTCATAGGAATGATATGGTGCAATTATTGAAAGAAATTGTGACAAGACAGCATGAGTTACTCCAGAAGCCATGTTAATTTGATGATAAAACCCCAATTAAAAATATTTTTTTCAAAAGGATCGCTAATATCTACATAAATTATTGATTCTACCTGTTTTATTACTAATGCTGGCAGAAAATAATGATTGAATAATGATTTTATTATGGATGACTTCTGGGCTTTACATACTGGATAGATTATTCTCAGGATGATTTCTTTTCCTGAACGATGGGTAGGTCCATAATTCTTTTCTGGAAGTTTTATTAGATATTATTGGATCAAGTTTTATATCACTTTTCATCTGTGATAGAAAATACAAATGAGATTGTTAAAAGGTAGTACAAACCACTTGCTTGCAAAGACTGGAACAGGAATATAAAGGAGAACTGACTAACTGAAGTTCATGTTTCAGTGGCATATAAAATTCTTCTATTTCACTTTTTTCACATTTAATCACATTGTTAAGTAATCAGAACAAATGAAATCCTAATTCCAATAATTAAGAATTTGTGATTTTTCCATTAAACTAATTAAGTCTTAGTCAACACGTTGTACAAGAATATGCAATAAAAAATGTCCTTAACTGTATTGTGCTATAAAGTGAAAGACTTAGGACAAACCCCTCAGTTCAATTTTGCTTCTTTGTTTTCCTTTTGACCTTAAATAGCCTTCTGTAATCATGGCAACGAAATTTACTGAAAAACAATTTTCAAGATATTTTGTGAAATTATATCAGTGATACCATCATATTGTAACTGCTAGCACCAAACTTTTTACTATTGCCTTGTAGGTCCAGTGAATAGCATCTTCTGTTTTATAACTCTAAACTAATTAATCTAATGCTATCTATAAAATATTTATTCGTCTTTTTCAAGCATTTTCAGTCAGATTCCAGTTGTTTCCAGCTCTATGCTTTTCTTCCTCCTATGCATCACTGATAACCCCTCAATATTACGTAAGTGCAGAGCAAGTCAAAAGACTGTCAGGGCCAAACAAAAAAAGCTGTGTCCTCATCCAAATTCTGATTTTGTCATACATTCCAAAATGTCAGGCTCAAGATAGACAAGAAGCATTACTACATCCCTTGATCCACTGTATAAATTCCTGTTGATTTAGCTCAGTAAGCAGTTAACCTTTGTTTCCAAGAAAAATTCTGACTGATGGCCACGTTATATCCTGGGACCCTTTGATTCTATTTCTGCATAGCAGCTATCCAGCCCATCAGGTTTTTTATACCTGAGTTTTAAATGCACACACAGGACTTTGTATTTGTTGATCTTGACCAGGTTCCTGCAGGTCCAGCATCCTAATTTAATGAGATTCCTCTGAATACCATCCTTATCCTCCAGAATATCGGCAGCATTCCCCCTCACCTCAATGCAATGTCACTCGCTATCCTGCTAAGGATGATGTTCTTCTCAAGCTTATTGAAGAGGACATAAAACATTTCTAACAACATTTACTCACTGTACTAAAGATCCTACTCTCTTGGGATAACTGCAGGCAAAAAAATGTATTGACCAACTTTCCTACGTTGAGAGTAGCAGCTCCAGACTACTTCTCCTTGATAATTTTTGCCAGCACTACTGACAGAAAATTGCTGTCAGAGATCCCCTGGACTATTTGCATCCTAATATGTTCCCCTTTTAGCAGGTGTCAAAGTTGTTAGAGTCCCCCATGAGAACCTTTATTTTCAACTGGGTACTTCCTCTAGTTGTTTCAACACTTCTCTGCCTACATGCTTTGATTGAGCTGTCTGTATCTGTATCCACTCTGATCCCTACCCAAAAGCTCTCAAGGCAGTTCCATTTCATGAAAGAGTTCTTTCATGTGAGCTGCTCCTTTTAGGTATACAACTTGTCCTGCCTTCTGTAAACAATTTAGAAGGACTTTATATCTCTACACCTCATTGCAGAAGGGAAAGCATTTGTCCCACCATGTTGCTGTAATTCCTATGACATCATCATTCCATTACTGAACACAGACTTATGGTTGCCACAAGTTCTACTCTTTTTATTTTTCCACTCTGCCTTTTACAGTTCCTCCTGCAGCCTTCAGTTTTCCAACAGTGGTTTCCTTCAATTCCTTATTGTTGTCTCCCTACTTGGCTGTTTGCTGGTGAGGGGTGGCTTGTCATCTCAGAATCCCATTTATTTTATAAATTCTGCATGTTTATGTGCAGACACTTCAGACTGGCTCTCAATCATCCCACTTTCTCAAGAGGCGTGAGACAACAATTGCGCCCTGGGTGCTTCCCCTTTTTGCGCAAGCTTTGTTCCCTCATCTGTCCAATTAGCTTCTAGAGCCTAACACAGAAGAAAGCAGGTGAAAACGTGTAACAAGAAGGCCATGCAGTGCAGCTTTTCCACCCTTGCCACAGAAGGAAAAAGTTCTCGTGGTAAGTAAATAGACTATACAAGATTACTTCAGAACTGTTTTTTGTACACTCTTAGCATGGAATGATAAAATGAAACCTTTCCTGATACCATTCCCAGATTTTAAAACATGTAAGATTTCTGGATAGGTTAATATATAAAACAAAAGATATATAATATAAAATATATCTAATTGTCATTGACTTGTTATCAGAAGTAACCTACAAGTCTTGACCTGCATTTAGATATTTACTTATTTCTTTAATGTCGATTTTCCCTCCCACACTTCCTTGCATCTTTCAGATGTACTGAAGTACGTCCTTCAGACATGACAGTTCCAAGTTTCATTAGGAGCAGCCAGAGCATTTTTAATTCCATCCTTACTTGAAGATCACCTAATTGCCATCCCCCTCTTTAGAAAAGCAAAATATGAAATCTTCTACAACTAACTGTAACAAATAAGCAATTCTTCCCTCTAACTACATGAACTAACCTTTAAGTTTCACACTTAAAAATTTAGTTTTAGAGTGCATTAAGCCTAAGCTGCCTAAACAATAAATGAGAAAAGACATATTCATAGGAACAATTACAACAGTCCCAAATTCAGAATGTCCAGGGTGATAACACTCTTAAGATGCTCTTAAGTAAGGTGCAATGAAGCTAGAACACAATATTACATAATTAGCAAATTGTAGGTTTGTTTTTAAAATATCAGAGTTTACCAAAAAAGTGAATAAAACACCTGAAAGCATCAGTAAATCATGAAGAAAAAAAAATCCTAAATAAATAAGAAGAAAACTGATGTGAAAAATAGTTTAGAAATACAAATCCTCACATAATAGGAAAAGGTTATCTGCACAAGTATTCTATGAAGATTGAAGATCATTTTGACTGGTGTGGTGTAATGGAGTGTTACAGAGGAAGTAAATTGCATTTTACTCTTATTTTATGACATCTTAAAGGGTCTTCATTAAGGCTAAATGATACCACTAAAGTGCTAACACTTACAGAAGAGTGTAAAGAAATCAGAGTCTCAAAGAGAGGTAAAATGTTGCAGTTATTTTCAGTGGGTAATGTTTTTATCATTAGCTGGATATTTCTTCAGTTTACTGTTGTATTATTTCAGTTTTATGCTAGTAAGACCAAACTGAATTTTAGTATAACTCTAGTTTTGAATAAAGGTTAGGTTTCACATATTTTTATAGGTTTTCTTATTCCAAACTAATGTTTGTCATCTGTTTCAAGTTTATTGGTGTATTAAGGTTACTAACTATACTCTGTTATTAGCATGTATTGGATAGATTATATTTTCCAATCATATACTGCATTAGAAAATTTATATTGCATTTTATCCACTATTTAACATGTAATATTTATTCCAGTAATTATATTTGTTATATTCAGTTATAAATTTGATTATTATTTTAAAAACTCCAAATAAGTTACAACACTCAGGTGAATTCACAATTTTTTACATTTTATATTGCTGAAATAAAATATTAGTGTTTTTTTTTTTTTCCTGTGATTGTAAGACTAGATCACAGGCTTACCAAAAATTTCCTCAATAAAGTTTTTACTTTGTCACTGAATCACTGGGTTTTTGTTGGACTTCATGAGTGAATAAAAAAAATCTGAAGAAGAGATACCATAGGAGTCACCTGTGCTGTTTGTGGGGAATAGGCCACATCTTTCACTGTATTTCTGACCTTCAATATTTCCATTAGGACATCATAAACCTTCTGTAGTGGTCAAACATTTTGACCACTCAGTGAAAACATTTTCCAGGATATTTTCTCTGATAGCCAGCACTTATCAAATAAGCAAAATGATTCAAAAATTACTAATAATAGGACTTAAAATTATGTAAAATTTTGAGGTTTTAAGCACTTTCAAAATTAAATAATCCTCACTGTAACACTATTGCTTAGTTTATATCAGGATCATTTTTACTGTTAAAGCCAGAAGTGGAGTCTAACTGTAAATGTAAGGTGCCAACAATAAAACAAACCTTAAAAAAAAAAGAGTAAACTTCTGATCATATGCTTTTTTACAAGGAAATGTCTGAAATCTTGACTTTATTTGGTGCATTTTAATTATCATTGAGATGGTCCAGATAACAACTGTTTTTCAAGGTGAAAGAAAAATGAAGACTTAAAATTATTACTTTTCCTTAGTGCTATAATGAAACTTTACCCTTCTTGGAATTTCATGAAGGCCAGAAGAAATGCTATAATCCTATAGAAGTCCAGGGAGAAGGTTTTTTTGACAGCAAAAATACTTGACTGATCAGGATTTTTGGTCACAGCAGCAGCTTACAGGAAGGTTTCCCTTGTCTTGCCCTATCTCTCTCTAATAGTGTTCCTGTTTCTGAAATTCATATCAAGAGGATAAGCAACAAATGGTTCATCTATTCAAAAAATCTGTCTGTCAAAAATCTGAAGAGTTTTTGGTCATGGTGATTTTTATTTAATTTTTTTTTTACCGCCTTCACTATTTATCACCTAGACTTCTTTTTAGTGTAAGGGTATGTGGCAGGCAACAGCAACTCCCTTGCAGTTATCTGACCAAGGACATTGTCAAATGGGGTGATATGAAAGAGGAAGAAGCCAAACACAGAGGGGGACAAACCCAACCAACAAACAAGAAACAAACCTGGTCAGTTACATGATTGATAAAACAGAGTGTGAGAAAGTTTTTTTGGTAAGATCACTTGACTGAGGACCTTGATCAAAATGGATGACCAGGATCAAGAGGAAGACACTGAAAAAAAGACATAGACCTACCAGACTTGTCTGGCAATGAGAAATAATGAGAAGAAATAATTCTCATCAGTTATAATAATTAATTGACTATCAAGAAAATGCAGGAGCCACTTCAAAGAGAGCCAACTTGAATTTTACAGCTGATAAGGATGCAGCCCTGAAGGTTCATGATGTTGGGAGGAGTCTCTAGGATTGTATCAAATCATGAGACAATCTGCAGAGAAAGGGGGTCAGGGAGGAACAGAGAGGCAATCAGGCAGAAAGAGATGTAAAGGGGATCAGCCATGTATAAAACAGGACTGATCACCATGCTTGTCTGCTTGAGCCCAGCACCTGATCACTGCAGTCTGTCCTGTCTTCTCATACTATTTTAGTAAATATTTTATTATCTCTCTCTGTGTAATTTCACTCTCCATTCTGTGTATTTTCTTGTTGCAAGAAGTGAGACTGTGGCTGTGGGTGCCCACGGCCTGAGGTGTCAGTAGCTGAAGTCACTGGGGTTTCATCAGAAGCTACTGGAGTCAGTGAGGTTCTTTAACCTCCAGCCACTAAGATGGGGACAGTAAATGTGCCCAAAGCCAGCTACAGGGGGTAGTGGAATGAACCAGGCAAGTGAGGGGCTCAGCACCAGGAGCTGGCACGCGACCATGGGTCCCATGTGCATGTTATCATTTGCCGGAGGTATTTATATCTTTATCTTCACTTTGAGTGTGCATGTGTATCTGCTAGCTAAGGCCATGCTGGGCAACCTGCCAACTATGGGTGCTCAGGTCTAGGATAAGGTGTCAGGACAGCAGAATGTCCACACTTGTATTTGGGGGATCCTTGAGTGTGGGATGCCTCTGGGAGGAGGATGTGTGTGTAGCTTTGTGTGTGTGTATGTCCCTGTGTGTCAGCCTTTGGGATACATGTTGGGAAAACAGGAGATCAACGTTTGTGTCTCAATCTGGGTAGAAACAGACCCTGAGTTCCCAGACACTCAACTGGGCTCCAAATCCTGGGCTGGAGCTGCTGGGGGACACCACTTAACACTATATGTCTGAATTGTGATGAAAGATGGAGAGCATGACTACAAACATGGGCTGGAGCTTTAAAAATCAGACATGATGCAGACTCATACTGGAGAGCTACAGTTTCCCTGCAATATTCTTACTATCAATTTCACACTTAATAAAGCCTTTTTCAAACACACTATCTAAGATAAGATTGTGTAAAAGATGATATATCAAGAGTTTTCAAGGATCTGTAAGTAGTGATTACTCCTACACTGCTTCTTTATATTCAATAATGATCTTTCCCAAATAAAAGAAATGTTTCCATCATGGCTAAAGTGCTACAGCTGTCTTATTCATTGTAATGAACTACTTTAAATGAAGAGACTCATTTGTACAAATAAAGAACTATGTTTCAAGTGGCTCAGTAATTTGTAGATTTTCATTCTGGAATTGAATGTTTCCTTTCTGTTGTACATAATTTGTGCCCCTTAAGAACCCTTGTTTTCTCACGGTAGATCATTCTGAGAATATTAAGTCCCCTAAGATACAATAATGATACCCTTCTCATAAAATGCATTTAACAAGTACCAAAGAGTGATGTGATAGAATATGAAAGAATAGCAATATTTCTTGTATTGCAACTAAAAGCTGAGAAAACAGGAAACTAAAAGCTGACATTTCAGTAACGGCCATTCTGAATTTGAGAGCCTGTGTGATATTGTGACAATTACTAAATAGAGGCTTAAATATATTTTTATATGCCTGAGAGGAAAAATATTTTAAATATAAGAACAAGGGCATAAAATGGATATCTGCATTTTGCTTTTCTTCTGTTCCTTTTTAATTTTTTTTATTTTGCTAAATTTAAATTATGCTGCTTTTGCTCAAATGGTGAGATCTGATTTCGTCCAGTATCTTATCTGTGTATTTTCTATACCATGTTAAAACCAAATAAATAAATAAGCAAACAAACAAGTCACCTACCCTTTAAAGCCCACGTTCTTCTAAGGACAGATGCTCTACTTATTTTTTCCTTTGCAAGAAACTAAAAACAAAAAGATCTGAATGAAAAGGGCAGTTTACAAGTGGTACTGAAAACTGAATTAATGATTAATGAAACAAATCTACCTCTTATTTAAAGTGCAAGAACAAACAAACCAACAGATGTGTGTCTAAAATGCCACAAAGATGCAAAGCAGCAGCTGTAATTTTGAGTTTAGTATGGCCAGAATTATTGATGTGTTATCTTAAAGTCTACTTCAGCCTTGCCAGATAAGGGAGATTCTCTGGCTGAAAACTGAGCCCAAGGCTCTCATTGCACAGACAAAACTACACTCAAGGACTATCCAAGATACAGAGATCATGCTGGTAAAAGTGTGTAATATTGCTTCCCTTGCAGAAATATCTAGCTTGTGTGTTCTGTGTGCCATTTTAACACGTATTACAGAGTTTACTAAAAAACTAAAAACACCTGAAAAAATGAATTCACTCATTTCCTTTGGAGCCTAAGGAGCAAGATCTGGACTTGCTCTTGTTTATAGTTGACTCTATATCTCTTCTGATTTAATCTGTTAAAATTTAATCATAGTCCTATTATAGTATTATGTCTCTGTGAAGAAGATTAAGAAGTCATAGAAAAGGTAGAATCACAGGGGGAAAGGAACCAGCGAAACTGTGACATTGCTACTTGAAGAGATGTGAAGTCGATTTTCTGCCTTATTTTGATGAGTAGATATTTGACCCCCTAAAAAGATCAACCTAGTTGGCACTATGTGTGCCTGTTGGAAGCCTCGGAAAAGAGACCAGGGCAGACTGACCATGGAGAGTGAACTACCTTCACATTTTGGCTGCAATTGCTCTAAGTGTTAAGTTGGTTGGGAAAATGAGATATCTGGTACTCCTCAGTGATATATGCCATGGGAATAAAAGACTTCAGTCCCAAGATTCACAAAAATGTCAGAGATTAATGAAAATAAAATCTTTGATTTCATCTATAAGATAGGTAATCCTAACTAATTGGTAACAGTGGACTTTTTTGTATGTGCATCTTTATTACAGTGGAAGGAAATAGCTTCTACTTAGTGTATAATACTAATATTTTTCTTATACTTCTATGTCTTTACATATACACAAAATGAATGGATATGGCTGACTCAATTTTTATAGAATTTATGGGAAACAGCTATTCTGCCAGAAAATCATGTACCTTCCATAAAGATCATCCTAGTACATTCTATCTGCAATTATTTTGTCTGTTCTTAGAATGAAATTAACTTTGTTCATATTTGTAAACTGCCTTCAGTGGTCTTCTATATTAGTCTGAACTTGGATAAATTTGGTGACTTGATCAGTCAAGATGTTTCCAAAGCTGTGATGGTTTTCTAAGTAGTTCTATAACAACAATATATTTAAAATTATTTTAAGCTAATTTATTAACATTTTGTAATGTCTTTAGATGACAAATATCTTTAGGGACCCATTCATTATTTGTTTCACTCTAAAGAGTTTTGTGATAAGTGTTAAGATGAAACACAGATATGGCATAATTATATTCTACTGATATATTGGATGATATTTAGTTTTCCACAATTTATAAAATTGTCCTGAAGTTAATAACACTGGATAAAGAAAAAAACAAGGAAAAGTGTTATAACTATGACTCAGATTCTAAAGGTTATTTAATTCCTGGATGCTAACATAAGAAGTGTAATTTAAAAAGAAACTATGATGCAGACTTAAATTTACAAAGAGGTATAGTTCTTTCTGTATTCATATTTCATCTGGATGAAAATTGTAAACTCATTATTTGCAACTTGCATATGAATGGACTGTAGCTGTAGTTCCCCTTAATTTAATTATAAAATTTGTCAAAATGCTTTTCTGTCTCAGAAAATATATATAAATAACAAAGACTTTTGAACTCTGAATTTTATTACCCATAGGATCATCAAAACCAGTTATGTTTTACCATCAGAATTTAACTTCAATTACTTTGTTCTTATTTTTTGTCATGAACTGCACAGGAGATTTAATGCTGTGCATAAAAAGGATAAAACAAAAGTTTAGAATATAAATTACAATGGTGTGTTAAAAACATTTTGTATATTTATTATAAAAAGTCTTTAATTAAAGACTGACTTTTCTTGTTCTTCCTGAAACACCTCTAGCGTCATAGAATAGAGAGGGTTGCATTATTTTACACTAGCCATTTGTTTTATTTATTGTTAAAGCTGTCTGCCCTTGATTCCAGAGAAAACAAACAATTTTTGAACCTGGAATTAGTAATTTACTCCTGAATTTTTGTATCATGTTCTGCTGTATTAATTAAGAAAGACAAGGAATTTGTATCTGAGGAAGCAATGACATAATATAATAATAGGCAAGTAATCAGAATATTCTGAAAGAATGCCAGAAAAAGATATAAATCTATGATATTTATTAACTAGACTGATTTGCCTTGAGCCTCTGCTTAAAACTAGAATGTTTTCAAGTTTCAGCAACTTAAACTTCTTTCTAAAACAATCACAAAACTAATCAGTGGTGAAGAAAATGCAGAATCACAGAATGGCTGAGATTGGAAGGAAGTTTTGAAGGTTATCTGGTCCAACCTCCCTGTTCAAGCACAGCCACCTTGAACAGGTTACCCAGGGCCATGTCCAGACAGCTGCTGAATATCACAAATGGAAGACTCCACAGACTTCCTGGGCAACTTATGCCAGTGTTCAGTGACAAGTTTTTTCTGATGTTCAGAAGGAGCCTCCTGTGTTTCATTTTGTTCCCATTGCCTCTGGCCCTGTCACTGGGCACCACTGCCAGTAAATTACACTAAACAGTCCCAGATCTCTCAGGTTTTCCTCATATGTGATATTTCCTGACTTTTTGATTAACTATGTGGACTCTCCGTTTTGTCCATGTCTCCTTTGTCCTGGAGATTCCTGAACTGGACAAAGGAATCGAGGTGTCCACTCACCCCTGCTAAGTAAAGCAGGGAAGGATTAAGCCCCTCAGTGTGTTGGCAACACTCCCCATAATGCAGCACAGGATAGCAAGCATTGGCCTTCCTTGCAGCAGGAGCACATTGCTGGCTCATGTTCAGCTTGGTATCTAGCAGGAGCCCCAGACTCTTTTCTGCAAAGCTGCTTTCCAGTAGATTATCACCCAACATACACTGATGCCTGCCATTATTCCTCTACAAGTAGAGAACTTTGCACCTCCCCTTGTTGAACTGCATGACGTTCCTTCAAGCCCTTTTCTCCAGACTGTCAGAGAACCCTCCAGAGGCACCAGCCTCAGACTTACCATTTGCTTCTCCAGGGTTGCTCCATCTGCAAACTCTCTCCTATCACCTGGTTCATTAATGAAGATGTTAAACATGACTGGACCCAACACTGATGCCTGGGTTACCCTGGCAGCCTCCAACTAGACCTCTAGTCCCTTCTATTCAGTTTTCAGCACTGTCCAGCACAGTGTCCAACCTGCACTTCAGCTTCTCTGATGAATTCGTACGAGGGTCTGTTAAAAGCCTTAGTAAAGTCAGATGGACAATAACCACGCTTCCCTACCACACCAGTTGTTTCAGCATAGAAGCATATAACATTTTTCCAAGGATGACTTCCCCTTTTTTGTCCTTTATACTTCAACTGATAACACTGCCATGAAAGACTGACAGCATATACCAATGTTAGACCAATATTTTGTATGGCATTCTGACACAATGATCATTCTTTCTGTTTACTTGTTTATCTATCTGCACGTCTAACATTGTCTCTTACCTATATTAACACTATGCAGGTTTCTTGATGCCTCTTACTTAGATCAACTTGGAATATTTTCAGCAACTCCTTATATAATCCATTTCTCAAAAGAATAGCAAACATATTTTCAATATTTAATTTATTTTTGCATCCCTTTCACTTATAGTCACTGTAGAAAAGTCTTTCCATCATGTAATTAGATTGCTGGTTACCTGCTCTCAAAAATGGCCTTTTCTTCAAATTGTTTACTGTATCTCACTCCTAGGGTTTTTGTTGTTGTTCTTTTTGGGTTTTGGGGTTTTTTTAACGTGTGAAGTCCTTTTTGACTAGAGCCTCTCCCTTTCTGCTGTTTTGCAGACTAGCTCTGTTTCCTGTAAATACAGATACCCACAGGTAAGATACTGATAACATACAGGATTTTTTCTGTTTCTTGGCATTTGCAAGCTGCTCTTCGCACTTTTCAGGACTGTTTTTTTTTTTTTAAATTCACCTTGTTCCTATGAGTCTCATGTCTGCTAACCCAGTTCATTGGGACATCACCTAGTTTTGCCTTTACTTATTTAACCTTGAAAAATGTCTCATCTTCTTTTGCCTTTCAGTCTGGCAAATCTAATTCGCTTCTTGTTTATTTCAAAACGTTTAGAGGGTTAATTGCTTATTTTAATCAGATCTTTTCTACAGCCTGGTTTTGGCAAAGTGAGAACACACTCTCCATAATTTCGTGTTTGACTTAATTTCCTCAGATGCTGCTAAAAATTGCTTTTCAAATTATTTTAAAAATCTCTTTAAATTCTTGATATTTTAAAGTAACAGTTTTCAGATTTTCCGTTCTTACTATTGAGTTCATACTTCATCAGAACAGTCGTAAATAGAACTTCTTCACTTCACTTTATGTATTTAAACAAAATTGATCTATAAATACAGATATATTTGAAAACTGCTCTTTTGCTCATTGCACTTTTTTTCTTCTACTTCCTAATACCAAAAAACAAAAATTTGTTCTGGAAATTTCAGTGACATTTCCAGAAGTCTATGTGCATAGTTTTATCTCCTTGCTTTCGCTCAGTACCCTTATCTATTTTTGTGTTTCCAGATGCCATCTTCAGTTTCTTTCTGCCCTCCTAATGGTATCTGGCATTTATATGATAATTTTTGAGAATCTAAACTAGAAAAACTACCACTGAACTAAAAAGACATGAAAACACTGTCTATACAATATTTCTGTAAGAGAAATGGCAAGGAGTGACTAATAACTATTCTGTGTAAAAAGACTCTAGGGCATACTTGTTGAATATGCCATGTTAGCATCAATTTATTAATCAAAATTGTTGCACAGGATAGGCAGTTCCATATTTAAGCCTCAGAGATTATTAAGATCCTTCATCAAAATGCACAGATTCTTAATATACATGATGGGTAGCTCTTCCTTGCTAAGGTTTTCCCTTCCACCTGGACCAGACGTAACATCTGTATCTAGAAAAAAGTCAGCCACTTCTCACTCTTTTTCTTCCTTCCTTCTCTCTCTGTCTGGAATTTTATTCTCTTTCTTAGCTATCTTCTCAAGGCTATCCTATTTCTGTTTCTCACTCTCTACCCTACCCTCAAATGAAAATATGAAAAATAAGAAGATATTCTTCAGAAGTTCAGATGTTCACATATATTGTTCCAGGTGATATAAAAAGTTAAATATCAAGTCTTGTCACTTGAGTTTTGGTTTATATAGGAACATATATTTAAATCATTTTTAAATTATTTCCCCATGGTAAATATTATGAAAAAGGGGTTATCTGACAATAGCAAGTAAAATGGAGTTTTTAATTCACAGACTGCTAGTGGAAATGCAACAGTTCCTGAGAGAGGAAGGAAACAAAGAAGTAAGCATATTGTTTGTCAAAATAAACAATGCTTAACTTCCTCCTTTCTGTGTCACAGTTTGAGAAACACAGAAAAGGACAGTGTTGTGCTGAATTTGTGAGGTACACAGAAAAATAAGAGTTTGATGAGAGGACTATGAGTTCGAAAGTCCAAGGAACAGAGAAGAAAGAGGTAGTATGCAGTAAAAATAAAATAATAGATTTAGGAAAACAGTTGTATATTGGTAGAGATGGACAGAGAAAGTATGTGGGTTGCTTTTTCTTCCTAAAGATTACTATTTTTAACAACACATGCAATTGTTTGTGCTTGTCATAATCATAAGACTCTGCCATCTTGAAATATCGTACTTCCCAAAAATCTTGAAGAAACAAATACCTTAAGACACAAGTGTGCCATGCATGTAGATATTTCGTAAATTCTTTGGGAATTGAATATGTTTAACTTGACTTAATGATAAAATAAATGATGTGGTTGAATTCTGCAATTGTGGATCTTGAGGTAAGAAAAAATAAATTATTTTGGTTTTGGTTCTTTTTGGGTTTTGTTTTGGTTTTGGTTTTTTGTGGTTTTTTTTTTTTTTGCTTGTTTTTTTATCAAGAGCTTGGAATGAAAGGCATTTGTTACTTCTTTGGAGGCTGGAAAACTTACCACAAAGGACTGCAGTATCAGAAAGGGAATTCGATTAAAGAATTTTGGTTTTTATTATGAAATACATCCATTTCTAATCACTAGTTTTTCTGTTAGGGTATACTATACTAAAGGTTCTCTGTATATAAACATGGCTTTCCTTGTGAAAGAGAAAAATTAAAGTTACTACTGGAGTTTCTAAGAAAAATCGTAGCTCAGGAAAGGCTTAATCTTCCATCTTTGGTGTTTAGCTAACAAATAATCCTCATTTTTAACTAAGAGCTAGTCATTATTCAAGAGTTTTTGAAGTCAAACTATCCTTTACAGAGCAGAAAAACTGCAGACTCGAAATTTCAATTATAGTTTCTTATTGGTCAATTTTTTATCGTAATTAGAGTAGTTGCATAAATTTTCACAGCAAAATGATGACTCTAAGCACTGTTTTGTTCTGAACTCATTAAGAAGCTTTGCACTGCAAAATGTTTCATAATGACTAGTTTTATAACCTTTTAATTTTTTTTCTACACTATGGAAAAAAATATTTTGTCACCAAAACTCAGGTCATATGAAATACAAACAGGAAAAACTACTTAGTGCAGACTGCTTTGGTATGCTTATCTATTGAAGCACAATCTTAGAATACTATTACTTATTATTCTTTTAGAAATTCTTTGATCCTTGGAAAAGAAGTAATTTTAGGTTTATTTTACTTTTTTGTCTGATCCCCTCTTTTTTTCCACAAGAGTGCCTGTAATTTCTCTCCTTCACACATAGTATAAATTGTAGTTGTATCTTCTGTTGTCTGATATTATCAGGTCATCATTTGTTCTTAATTAACTGAACATTCTGATATTATCTTTCCTAGGGGAAAATGAAAACATGAGTAAAGTTCTTGATATTGTCCTTGATTTTAATACATAAGAAACCTAAATGGATAACAAGAAGGAAAATAATAAAGAAAATGGAGTTCTATATTTACAAAAAAAGTGTATCTAAAAATCAATACATTTTTTCATCTTGCTATAGTCAAAACTGAATTTCACAGCATCTACTTGACCTTAGAAATTAAAATAATCTTAGATTATAGCTAATTCATTTATTTTGTGTAGGATATTGGCAAACTTAATAAATGAGATAGCCTGATAATTACTACTGGAGTTGGGATTTATATTTGACTTCTCAGTCATCGATCATTACTTCAAAGAATGATTCATGGACTCTGCCTCTAGAATGTAATTCCTCAAGGGAAAGTTCTAGACTGGGACAGAGTTCACTGAACAAGCCAATGTATTTTAAAGTCTTTCTTTAGCAGGAGAAACTTTAGCTTTTCAAGTCCTTGATCTTCAGGTTCTTGACACTGTCAAACCTGATCACATATTCCTGTGAGGTTTATTATAGTAAATTAAAGGACTTTACTTAGCCCTTTTTTCTCTTCTGGTGTGAGAAGCAAAGAAAGAAATTGCTCATTCAAATTGCCCATTTGTTATCATAGTTTAAAAATATATCACCATTCAAAATGTATTAATTGTTGGATAACCTTTTTGGGAATACACTCTTTTTAGTCAGGAAGTTTGGCTGGCATTAAAAGACTATCCTATTATTAAAAAATCCCACAAAAGAGACAAAAGAAGAGGTCCCTTGCTTAGAGTAGTTGAAAAAGTAACTCACTGTGGCAGAAACAAGGTCCTCACCATTATCAAGACAATGATAGCATGATTAAGTTTGTATTACTTTTCCAGAGTAGTACCTGCATGGGAATGCTATTTTAGTAGGTAAAGATAATACTTTGCTTCAGTTATCAGATGTACAATAAATGAGACTGCTGGAAGGATTATATTAAGAATGTCTGATTAAGATAAGCATAGATCAAATAAAGGATAGATTTTATGACATGGCAAAATGCATGACAAAAAGTTTTGAGTTGCAGCACAGGTACCTCCAAAAATAATTAAGATTCAGAATCTGCATACTGATGAAAACTGAAGCATCAAGTGTCTTTAGAAAACAAATAGACCAATAATAAGAGAAAATTACAAAACAGCATACTGAAAAGGTGATTAACACTGGTAACATTTTAAGTAAAATCAGAAGCTGACCTTCTCTCTGACGAACAGTGACAGGACCTGAAGAAATGGGATGAAGCTGTTTCAGGGAAGGTTTAGGTTGATACTAGGAAAAGGTTCTCTACCCAGAGGGTGTATGGGCACTAGAACAAGCTTCCCAGGGAACAGGTCACAGCACCAAGACTGAAGTAAATTCAATTACTTTATAGTACTAACTAGCTACTTAGTGAAATAATAGATTTTTTAAAAATTGATAGCCTAGATAATCTGCTTGCTGATCGAAATGGATAATACAATCAATGAACAGCCATGTAGGCTACTCAAATATATAAGGCCAAACATATACTAACATAGTTGCCATCACTATTTGGTATTAGTGCAAAATATTAAAAAAAAATCACATTGCTTCAAAGCATATGAAATATTACAGCTTGTACTTGAATTGCAAGTCTTACCTTTACTGGAAGGTGTTTGTTACTTCCCTGACTTGTACGTTTGGTATATTTTGCTATCTAGGTGTTCAAAATTGATCAAAGTGTAGAGAACATAATCTGGGGAAATATCTATATTTGGAGCACTCATTTTAAAATTAGAAAAAGGACAATCAAAATCTCCAAAGATTAATAGGGTTTGAAGATTTTTTTTTCTTCAAAATGGGCTGCAAAATGCTTTCTAGAGCATAAGCATCACTTTAAACTATAAATATAAATGAAGCCCTGCTATGACTGTCAGTGATAAAAACTTAGCCTGTTAACAATTATTCACATAGAAATACTGACCTGCTTCTCTTTTTTATAATTGTTTTATATTGAAGTTTATGGTTTGGACTAAAAAAAAGTCAGAACATCACAGAACATAAGAATGTTCCTAACTTATATATATAAAATAATCAAACAAATGCTGACAACAATTAAAAAACCAGTATCAATTATTTGAAGACCTATCACTACCCAAAAAAAGCTTTCTTTGTGACACTGTTTGAATAAAATAAAACACAGGAAAAAGTTTTGTTTTTTAAAACACAGGAAAAAGTACTTTTCTTGCAGTAGTTTTCATGACATGTATTTATCTACTTTTCCTTTAGAGGATTTTGTTTTCAAAGTTAACATCTTATGTAATAGTTGCTGAAAAGATAAGTTTTGAGTATTTTTAAGAACTGCACTGATAAATTACCATCTTGCTCAGAATCTTGTAAGTTGTAGTAAATCATATGATGCTCTAAAACTTGATATGGTACCTTTACACTCTGTTATAGGCCTTTCTTTTGAATTTAGTCTGGTAAATTTATGCTGAAATTCAATAGTGCTTCTGATATAGTCATACTGATTCACTTCTAAGGTTCTTTAATTACAAATTCCACAAGGCAGGAGACACTAATTTTTAGTACTGCTTGTCTTTCAGGGAGATAAAATTTTCTTTTGACTTATAACCTTTCCAAATTTTCTCATTTCATTGCCTATATTACCTGCATTTTACTCTTAAAAGTAAAGCTGAAGTGTCAGATGGTCTTGAAGTAACCATATTCAACTATTTGTTTCTGTTCTCATGTCATGAAAAGTATATAGTGACTAAAAATGGGACATTTTTGGTAGATATTTCATATATGACAATCCTTACTGGCAAAAGAAATATAAAGAAAATAAAAATTATAGAGGAAGAAACTTAAGCACATAAATTGTTTTAATGATCCACAGTATTGGTGGAACAACAGGTAGGATGCAGCCAAGAAATTTTCTATAACAAATCTAATTAAGTGAAACCTCCTGCTTCCTTTTGGATCAGTGGATCAACTGAAAATACCATTTTCATAGTCAAAAATGTTATCATGCACTTACCAATGAAAGTACTGCAGCATGTATCTCTATTTATGAGTCTTTAGACACGTGTACCTCTAACCACTGCTTGTAGTCTGATTAAGCAGGAGGGAGAAAAATTCTGAGCAGACTTTGGTAAGTTGTTATTTTTTGGTGTGTCTGTTCAAATTTTGGGTACAATAAATAGGGATTTAATAAAGATAAAACAAGAATATTGGTATTTCAATAGACCTTGATTACAACACCTGTTAGAAAAATGTATCAGAATGAGAAGAGAAATTTACATCTTATTTATTTATGATAATGGAAGAAAAGGGAAGAAAAAAACCCCAACAACCCAAACCCTCAAACTGGAAATATTTCACTAACATGAAAATAATATATTATTTGCTCACAGTGGTAACACTTTCAAGCCCACCTAAAGTCCATTTTAATGGATTTTGGAATGAAATCAATATTTTAGATTCTGAATTAAAAGTCTGAAGGCTTGTCAATGGTTTCTTTATAGAAATATAAAGGATTAAAATTCTAAGAATTTCTTTGTTCTGCAAAGCTTTTTCTCAGAATCACACTATATTTGAATTATAACTTCCAGACCCTGGGTTGATATAATTTACAGCAGGGGGTTGACTATTTAGAACCATTTATATATATAAAAAATTCTTAAAATACACACAAGAATTAGAATAGATATTTTAAGAAATTGACAGCATTTAGATTAATGAAGAAATGAATCTTGAGTACTTACACGCTTTTTAAACAAAATTCAAATTCCTTTCCCAGGGTTTTTAGTAGGTTTTTTTTCTGAAAACATCAATGATATTGCAGATTTTGCATCAATATATTGCCTTTAATATTGATAATATATCATTTGATAAATTTCCTCAAAGAAAAGTGCATACATATTTCTTTCACAGGAAATTTAGTCATGCTCTAATGTCTTTTATGTTATTTCTATTATTGTAAAGGTAGATAATAAGAGCTATATTTTACCTTTAAGTTGTATTATTTCCCTTCTGGCCCACAGTATGAAACAGGTTGTGCAATAATGCTTCCAGACTGACTTCTATTATAATGACTTTTAGATCCATTAAGTTAGGATAAGAAAGATTCCCTTTGAGCTAATCATTTAAGCCATTACAAAATGCTCTGTAGAGAACAGACCTACAGAGAGATGAGCTGGTCAAGCGGCTAACTCATCTTTCTATTGCATTCACTGAAACATCATCCAGCATTTATTTGACTGTTTATTACAAGATTACTTGTCCTTCTACTGATACTTCTAGAGCGGAATTTGCAATTCTGTGCACACCGATGCACACAAATATATTTGTGTGTGTGTGTGTGTGCATGTACATATATATATATATATATATAAATAGTGTCCTTGAGGGTCCTTGAATGCTTGAATTCAGGGAAAACAATGACCATCTAACTCACTAATGATAGATAATTGTGCATTTTTATAATGAATAACATAATATAATTTTCATATAAAAATGCCATGAGAAATCCAATAAATACGACAATATGAACTGTTTATATATTCATCAAAATAACGTTATATTTCCTGTTGAGGGTCATAGTAAGCTTAGGTATGAGATGAGTAATTTCATCTAGCAGTGCTCATTTTATATATCAGTATGTTTCACACATTCTGAGGCTGCTATCCTTGTGGTTTAGATGTCAGCATAATCATGGATATATACATCTGTGGGCCAGTCATCATAAAGTCACATAAATCAGAGTGTCACATGAGATCCTGATAAATGACTTTTCACCAAAAGAACTTTTTTATTTTTATGGTTCACACATCTGGAATAATGATAGCACACAGGCCAAATTCAATAGATAATCATAATTTTCATGTTGTTTCCTTTTTATGGTAGCCTTATCTAAGTTTTTAGAGAAATTTCAGTCCACGCTCCAAGCCTTCAAAACAATAAACAAAATCCATAACTTTATTAAAAAACATACTGCTGGAACTAACATGATTTTTTGCTGAGACCGTTTTCCAAGGCTTTGAATGGCACATATATGCCACCTTGCGATCCTTTCCAGCCAGTAAAAAATAATGCTGCTATTTATCTGTATACATATTCAAATATTGCTACTAGTTTTCATACTTGTAAAGAAAAATCTCCAAATTAACAAACATAATGAAGTTTAGATTGTCCTTAAGTGAGAAAGCACTGGATACATTTCAGTTTAATAATGGCAAAATCTTTTTATGCTTATAAACTCAGCTTTTCCTCTGAAATCTTCATTAAGACAATAAAACTAAGGATATTGGTTTAAAGTTTTCTTTTAACAACATCTCAGAGCCACTGAGATCAGTGGTGAACCTCTTGATAACTTTAATAAGGGTTCAATGGATTTTTCAGTTTTAAGCTTTTGCCCTTTCTTTTCCCATTGCATAAAGACTTTTCCAATGCTAGAAAGATTCTGTCTCTTCAAAGTGTTTGAACCTGATCACAAAAAGACATCCACTGTCTGGACCCTGTGGGTGTATAGAGGTGAAGTATAATTTTGACTGGAGTTCTGGAAGATTGCAAAGAATTGCTAGATCAGGTTCGTAGAGGAAAAGAAAATACTTGCAGTGATGAATCTTTAAGCTTTCGCAAAACATATTTTTAAACTTTCTTGTATATCAACAAGATATCACTGCATTAGTATATTTTTGTATTGATTCTAGTACATAATTTTCTAAATATTTCATTGATTCTGGAGATTGCAGAATGCAACATATTTTCAGCTAGACAGATAGTTTTATAGCCTTCTTTTAGTTTTCAATGAAAATTGACTTTTTCCCAGAATTTTTTGTTTTTTTCTTTCCCTTCTGGCAAAATAACCTGAAAAATACTGACATAAAATGTAAAGCCTATAGATATGTAGATACATGAGAGATGTCCTATAGCAAGCCAGAACTTCTCTGTTCTATGTGAAGGTCAGAGTTGGATCAGTTCTGTCTAAAACATAACTATCATTTTCACCTACAGTTTTTTGCTAACTATATTGGGCCTCCTAACTTTCCTTAGTGGAAGCAGATTAGTGGAATGTGGTTAGGACCCCTGAGTATTTTTTGAAGTACTGGCTGTCTACTCTCAAGCCTAAGCAGAGATCACAGAATCAACAATCATTTATGTTGGAAAAGACTTCTAAGACCATCAAGTCCAACCACCACTAAGCCATATCCCCAGGTGCCATATTCCACTTCCCTGGGCAGCCTTTTCCAATTCCTGATCACCGTTACAGTGAAGAATTTTTTCATAATATTTAATATAAAGCTCCCTCTGGAGCCAACTGAGGCTATTTCCTTAGGATGCCACTGGCCATCTTGGCCATCTGTTAAAACTCTTTTACAGCCTGCAGCTATCATTTAATCCTGGAGATATGAACATTTAGCAGAGAATACTGATAAATGGCTGGTTTTTACAGTAGCAAGAACTTGTGAAGATTTGGTGGGTCTTTTGTAAAGTTGTCATTTCCTTTGAAGAGTTAAAGGCAGAGAGGTTGAAGAGATTTCATTTCACCTGGCTTTGATGTCCCTGATGCAGGCATCTGCTTCTTAGCTGGTTGCCCTACCTATCAAGTATAATTGTAGGAAAAAAGTAGTCAATCACTCTGAAAGTAGGATTCATCTGATTCACTCACTCTATGTCTTTTTCTACTTCCTGATAAAATCATTTATTCCATAAAACTACCTTTCCCTCCTCCCAGATGTTGTGCAGTCAGTGGTCCAAGGCCAAGTTTTTATGGAGAAAATCTGCTGAGTAGAGCCATTCAAGATAAGAAATATAAAATTTGAGACAGAAGCAGGATTGCTGGTGTCAGAATAGTCAGCAACAAAATGACTCCAAAAAACAAAACAACACAATGAAACACACCCACCTCCAAAAAAAACCAAAAAAAACCCCTAAAGAAACCCAAACAAAAAATAAACTAAAACAACTAAAACAAACCCCCAACAAAAAAAAAAAAAAAAACCCAAAATCAACAAAACCTCCCACATGGACGTAAAGAGATAAACAGGAAGTCTCAAGATGGCAATTTAGGCACGCTAAAAATCAGGCTTATGCAGGGGAAGCAAAAGTTGGACCCGGTAACATCTGTTCAATGAAAACCCTGTGGACAAAGAGTCCAATATCATTCAACATACCAGTTTATTTACTCCCACCCTGTACTGGCTTTGGCTTTTAAAATTGTGTTGTTTGGAGTCCCTTAAAATGCATGAAAGTTGTTCAACCTACTGACAAAGAAAGTAGTGAGATTCCTAGGTGGTTATTATAGACTCCTATCTACCTTATCCAGGAAGATTTCCAGGAAAGCTAAAAGGACAAAGAAAACAATAAAACCACCCAAAAGTACAAACCAGAAAATATTCAGGAGTAATTTGTACGTAAGAATGATACAAGAGGAATACCTTCCAAACATGACAAAATATTTAAATTCATTAAAAAAATAAAAGCTTTCTCAACTGGTGATATGTAGGTTAGCTTATACAAATGTGGTGATAAAGAATCCAATGGGGAGGTTAACCTCAGTGATCTCAATTGCTTATGTAAGAGAGAACTCACGAATCACAGAATCATGAATCAGAACTGTTTGGATTTGAGGGAACGCAAAAGATCATCTGGTTCCAACACTCCTGCCACAGGCAGGCACTGATGTTACCTACTAGATCAGGTTTTCCAGGGCCTCATCCAGCCTGGCCTAAAATAGAGACCAGATATTTCTTCATTACAGAATTTTGAGAAAATTGTTACATGAACACATGGGATCACTATGTTCAGTAATGCAGATAAACAGAAAAAATGCAGTAGCCATATAAAAAAAGATCAAAACATGAGAGAAATTGTGAATGAAATAGCAAAAACTGGAAATAAAAGTTACTTCAAGAAATTGAAGTAGATGAGTTAAATAGCAGATAAAAAGTAGAGGGGATATATCAAAGTAACAAATTAAACTCCTTCCTATCTTTCTTTGTTAAGAAAACTTCTATTTTTTTTTTCTTCAGACAAAGACAATGCTTTATATAAACTACTTTATCTGGACCTCAGTAGAGCAGTTGATATATTGCCAGGGGAGGTGTTATTAATTAAGATGAAGAAGATTGAGATTAATGTAACCATTACATTATGGTTAATCATTACAGATGAACCATTCAGTCTGAACTGAAAAGGAAATGACTGGTAAGGAAGTATGCTATTAGAAGGGTTCCAGAAGTCTTATATGTGGATTTGATTTTGCTTTATATTTAGTTCATATTTTATTTAGTGCCCTGGGCACAAAAGAATTGAGAATATGCTGATGACACAGCACTGGGATGAACCAATAAAAGGAAATACAAACAGGGTCAGCTAAAGGACAGCAGTAATACAACTGAGTTAAAAGCCATATAACACAGTAAAAAACTTGGGAGCTAACAATAAAACATTTTGTAGCAAGGTGAGAGCTCCTCAGACAGAAATATGGAAGGTGGAAGAAAATCTGGATATTAGTAGATGACAGAATGTTGCAATCTTTGCTCCCATAAATTTCTTACAGACACAAAAAAATATGGTTTTGTTCCTTTAGAAACATCACCTTCCATTCGGATCAACTCTGTTCAGGCAAGGTACCTTCCAAACTGGAAAGTACAGAGAAATTCCATGTCTGATCAATCAAGGAATTAAACTAGTTTGTATTTAAAGATTAAAATATCTTGACCTAACAAATTGCATACTGTAGATAGATATGCTATCTATATCTATCTTCTATAAATATAGAAGCATCTCTATATTCTAAATATTGCATGTTTCTATTGCATATTTCTCTGTTGTACATTGCCTCATCAGTTTGCTCAATCCCACAACCTCCTTCAGCATTCTATACCCATAGGATTGAACCTTCATCTGTTGCAAAGTGCAGATTTGCCTACAGTTTCTTGATAGCCCATTAGTTAGTGGGAGTGATCAGGTTTGTTACTGTTTGTACTTTGTTTACATTAATAGGTCAGGGTTTATGCCTTTGTGAGTTTCTTCCCCTTCTTTCTTTTTCCTTATCTGCCTAATTTAAAATATATATATTTTTACACCCTGATTTGGACCTATGACCAGGTTTTTCTTGTCAAGATCTCCCTTCTGTGTTGGCCAGATACCCTTAAAGGAGCAGACACTCTCCTACCCCATACATTTACTTACGTGTAAATCAGATTTAGCACTTCTAGGATTGGATTAAGCTCCTCTAACTATAGTGGATACTGTGTAAATAACTGAATATGACCAAGACTTGTCTTGGTAGTTAATATGGAGAAATCAGTAAATACTTATTGCTAATATTCTCTACTATTTCTAGCACCTCCTTTAAGCTGAACTGAGTTGCATTCACACATACATACAACTCAGACACAGTTACAGTTCAGCTGTGTAAATTTAGGTGGTGTGCATCAACCTTTCATAAATAATCAATAATAATTTTTTGTATGCTACAAAAGTGTCCTGCACAGGGCCAGGAGTTGGACTCAATGATCCTGATGTGCCTTTTCCAATTCACCATATTCTGTGATTCTATGATATCTCACCAGTTTTTACATTTGTTAAAAAATGAGGACAGAACTCTGAGTCAGAACATTCAAAGCAGGGCTTGTGCTCTTTTACCATAGTTAACTTAAAATCAATATACAAGAAACATTTTGACATAAACTCAATAACATATGTTTGATTGAATTAATAAAAACATGATTGTGTGTTTATATTTAATCAGGATCACAACAGTGATACTGTGCTAGCAGGATACTAGGTACTTTACAGGTTCATATTAATGATAGTGGACCTACCATAGAGACAGAAACAAAATCTCACTCATCATTTCAGATTGCTGCAATGTGTCCTCCCCTCCTAGTTAAAAATTAGCTCCATAGGGTGGCATTGGTATCTCATTCTTTTTACACTTCTGTATCAGTTTCCCTCACCTGCAAATTGTGAAATTCAAGATTAGATTGAATCTAAGATTAAATAAGATTAAATTGAATCATGTTTCCAGGTATTTTCATAGAATTATTCCATTTAAATTATTTTAGTTATCCAATTTATAATGTGGCTGAATAAAACCTTGAATCAAAACACATGACAAGGAATCATTGCATGCTAATGGAAAGAGAGGCCCCTGATGGAAATTTCTTCAGGTGGCTTTGTTGTCAAAGTGTTTCTGTTAACTGTGTCTCAGCTGACACTTGTTACGAAAGATTTAGGTTTCATTTGTCCCCTGTGGGAATTATCAATTTTCAAGGTAGCTTAAGACTCCAGAAATTCAGTAAAAGCTATTGAGTAATTTCTGCTTGTGGCCTGATGTAGCTGTAGAAATTATTCACTCTAGATGGGTCAGGGGCTAATTGCTTTCCTATTAGAAATGTATTGGTTTCTTGCCTTTATTTTGCAATATTTAAACACTATCTATATATTTTAATTATAATTAATATTTTATTACATAAATATATATTGCATTTCTCTATATTGTACTGTATTGTACTGGATTGAATATACATTTTTTTTAAAAATAGGATAAAACATCACTCTTCACATTGTGTTGAGTAATCCATGATTATGCATCTCAGACTGAATTATTTTCTCCTTAACAACTTTAGCTTCTATGTTAGAGGAATTTCCCCTTCTTTTACTTTAATTTTCTTTACTTCCTCTGTAATTATTGATACCCAATTTGATACCCACTCAAGCAAAAATGCGCCACAGTTTTGACAGCCCTTTACTACTCTGTTTCTCCCTTCACCTATTTCTATATACTTACCTTAATTAGCAGAACAACCCATGTGCATACACACTCATATGTTGCTCAAGGAAAAGTCTGGGTGGAAACTCCCAACCTATTTCATAGCAGAACTTCTGTCTGTCATTCAGGCTTTTCCTTTCATTTGTGTAACAAACTACACACACTCAAATATGTTTGTAGCTCTTTTGCTTTTTCTTTATTTGGCACTGAGCACTTTCTGTACTCCGGGTATTCTTAAGACATAAAGACAGTCTAATACTGTTTTATTAGAAGATCTTTTAAAATGATATATAAAAGGTATTCTAAATTTTCTGCCCAAAGAAACATTTCAGTTCATACAACGCGCGTCAGTGAAGTCCCACTGTGAAATCAGTCTTACTGAAATGAGTTAAATGTCTACATAATATGGGCTATATTGGAATTTTTGCAGGAGCTCCCAAGGAAGACAAGGCTTAGCTACACACAGGTTTCAAAAGCAGATCAAAGATTTTATTATGACTCATTTGTTGTGGATGGTTTGTTGTGTGTGAGAGAAGCTGAAACCAATGCTCATTCTCTCAGGATTTTCCTGTTACATTTGTTACCTTCTCAGAAACAGCAAAAAAGAAAAGTCTTCATCTACTTCCGCTATGTGGAGATCATGTTGTTATTCTATGATGAAAGCTATCATATAAATAAAAGACTCAGTGTTACGCAGCTCTTTGCAAAATGAACTGAAGGAAATGGTGACAAAACTAGAGGGCTGAGGAATGATTGATTTACTTCTGGTTTACCGTAAATCCAATATATGACAAGAATGAATAACTGAAAATTTGCTGGTTATGATGTCCAAGCTGCCTGGAATGCGCCGAGAAGAAAATAAATTAAAGCATTAGTTACATTGTTCAGCTTGATGGCTGTATACTTCTGCAAAAGTATGACTTTGTATTTGTTGAATAATTTTGTCTTCTATTTTTCCTCAGTGTTATATAGAATTTCATTCAATTTTCCAAAGGTGGGTGACATTCAGCAAAAGCCTGTGTAGCTTTCACCCACTATGTACCTACCATTCTGTGATGGAAACTTGAATAACAACCAGAAAATTTGAAGATGTATCACAACGACCAGAGGCAACAAGATTTATTTTCTTTAATCCCTATGGTGTTTACAAGCAAAATATTTTTTGCATCTGAGTCTTCTGAGAAATCTTAGATGAAAGACCTTCTGTGAGCATTGTTAGTGGATGTAGTAATAACTGAACCCACTAAAAAGCAGAATAGCCACAATTAAATCTATTTAAGTACACAGGAAAAGCAAAGCTGTACTGTCTAGAATCTTTTATATAATAGTGCAGTGGTTAAAGGAATAGACCATAATATGAACTATTTCTAGCTTCATTCTTCCTTCTTTATTGTTTTATGACTGATTTTGGTGTTTGCATATTTTATTTGATGGCTTTTTAATTAAAAATGTGAAAGAAGTACCCCAGTGGAGAGCTGTCTTCTAGGATTCCTTTTCCCTTTCCCTTTCCCTTTCCCTTTCCCTTTCCCTTTCCCTTTCCCTTTCCCTTTCCCTTTCCCTTTCCCTTTCCCTTTCCCTTTCCCTTTCCCTTTCCCTTTCCCTTTCCCTTTCCCTTTCCCTTTCCCTTTCCCTTTCCCTTTCCCTTTCCCTCCATGCAGGGGTTACTGAGGTCTGAGTTTCAGAGTCAGAGCTTTTCTGGATTGATTTCTTTTTAATTGATACTACGGGTCTTCCTTATTTTTTAGCACAATGATTGAGGTCCAAAAAGAAGGTTATGGAATGACCCAATTCCGTAATATTTTTGCTAAGGCTCTCTGCTTGGAAACTCTTTAGCTGTCAGGAAAAGCCATTATCTCATTCACCATTATTAAACTTTCAAAATACAAAGATAATCACAAGCATGTTTTAAGGCTGTGTAATATGGTCCCAGTAAGTAGGGAACTCAAGAAAGATGACTATCCACAGAAATGAAAAGTGAGGAATCTCTATTAAGCCTCTTACTTTCAGTATGCAATTCAGCCAATATTTACACTTCTTACCTTGAGGTTAGCGGTACCTGAAGTGTAATTCAATGTGTTATAAAAAGAGTATCTCTGCTCTGCCCCTAAATTACAAATGAGTAAACAATTTCAGATGTCAAATCTCGAGCAGTATTCCCATTTGAATACTAACCTAAATCCTGGGCATGCAGCATTGTTACACTACGAAAGCAAATTCCTTAAGACTTAATAGAAACTATCACTTATTTTGCACAATGAGAATCCTTTGTATTACTCCTGTACTTAATGAGACATTAATTTCTGATTTCAGTTTATAGAGGACTACTTCTTTTCTGCATCAATATCAATATTTAAAGACACAACTTCAGGTGCTGGTGTCAGCAGTGTTATTTCAAATCAGCCTTGCACACAGTACATTTAATGATTTTACAAAGAATGAACATGTTTAAAAGCCAAGGATTTTTGTCACACTTTTCTGTTTAAATGCAGTTAACACTGGTATTCAGTAACAAAAGCAAGAAAATAGTTTTCTTGTGATTTTCATGGTTACAGGACTGATGACAAGCCATGAAGTGAGGCATAAAATGTCATGACCACAATGAACTTAAATCTCTGTCTTTTCTTTGACAATGAAATTTAAACATTCTGATAGTAATGGCAATTTTTTCTTAGGTTCAGTGTTGTGGTGATATAAATGAGTTTTGTAATAAAAATTGAATAATTAAACTTGTAGTAATTCCTGTGTCTTCAATACAAAAGGGAGGTTGGATATAGTTTGTTTTCATTCATTCATTTAGGGATTTTGTTGTGCTTTTGTGCATTTGAGGTTGTTTGTGTTTGTTTGTTTGTTTTTAAAATTTTATTTATTTGCCTAAATTAACTGTACATTGTATGGGGCAGCATTTGTATCTCTCTATGATATATCTTTTTAATGTGCATGACCATGAAATTTCATGCTATCTTTCTTTTGCCAGTTTCAGTCATACATGAGTCCTGGTCATAACTTCATAATTACATGATATAGTGTCTCATACTGAATCCTCTTTTTCATATATTCTTTCTTTTCATAAACACTTTTTCTTTTTTTTTTTTTTTTCCGCACATATGTACAATGTCCGGAGAAGGATGAGAACATGGTACAAGAGGTTTTTAACTTGAAGGGCTAGAGATCCAAATTTTCCTGTAACACATATCAGCAAGTAAATCTAGATATGTGCTACCAGTACATCTACACTGTCATTTTGAATTACATCCTATTTCCCTTCTATTTATTATTCAGATGGCATATTTACTAGGTTTCTTACAGGATCCACTCTAGGGAAAACAGGTACATCACTTCAACAGTACAGTTATAAATGAGATGATTTGTGAGTCAGTTTTCTTACAACCTTTGGCAAAAGACAAGTAAATTTCAGCACTTTCAGAGGCTTCAGACATATAATTTATTCATCTTTCTGTTGCAGGATTGCTCCCCAGCCACACATAGACCTGGCAACGTTGTTTGATGCAGAAGGATTTAAATAACCTCATCACTGCTGTTTGAAATAGAAAAAAATAAATGAGTTTCTATAAAGATATAAATAATTGAATCAGAAAAGCTAAGTTCGGTATGAATTGAGAATCAATGGAAATTTCTTTATGTGGAGGCACCAGCAGGACCATACAGAGGGAAAGATGTCAATGGCATCCAGCTTAGCAAGTCCTCTGCACCACTGCACACCTATTTGCATTTTCATAGAACACATGGATTTGGGCAGTATTGGCTCACATGTATGTACCAGGATAGAAACACTGCCAGCTCTGTAAAGGCATGACTGAAATCTGTATGCGGTCAGTAAGTAACACAGAGGATATGAAGAGATAATCGTCTTTCCTTGTCCTCCAATGATCCCAATGGATCATTGCACAGGATCCATTCTGACATCTGGACATGAGCACTGATGTGGCCAACTGCTGGCCAGATAGACAGAGCACTCCTGCCCTGTTCCCTGATGACTGGGCTGACCTCTTGGGCATCATATACAGTCTAGTGCTTGCATGGTTAAGAGGGAATGGGAGTGAAACAGGTTTTGATTCCATTTTTCTTTTGAATAAAATAATTTTTCTATCATAATGTCTTGCACATGTATTTACTGCACTATGAATATTGTGCAAGAGTATTTCCTGAAAAGATGTGTAATGAGTATCCACAAAACTACAGAGAGCAACTTAAAGGTCTGTGTGTTGGTGATGAGGATGGGCATGTAGTGAAGTAAACCTGTAACACAGTACTGAACCTCGTACACTATTTGTCTTGGATCAGGCCAGTCTGCATCAATAAACTTTGTAAATGCAAACCATTTTGCTCCAGGTGCTCAGGAGCAAAGTATTACTCCTGGAATGTTTTCCAGGACCTTTATAAAGACCTTTTTCTAAGGACAGAGTAATAATACAATAACCAGGTTAATACTGTTAGGAGAGAAGTATATAAAGCACAGGGACTCAAGTGGTAGCTTACTGGCCCATTTCACAACAGAAAGGCTTTGGGTTATATATATGTAAATGAATAGAGAGCATTTTTTAGGCAGAGAGCCTGTTCTTGTCACTTCTAATCTGCAATAAAAATTTATCATGTGAGAAATATGCATGAGGATTTGAATGGGCATGCCTCCAGTGTATTATCATAAGGCAGGCAGTGGAAACCATCTTTCTTAAGTAAGGGAAGACTGTCTGCAAATAGCTGACACACAAAATATCTCCATAGTGGTGCTTGAACACAGAAGTCCTTCCAGAAAAGTGGAAATGGAGATGAATGGGGACCAACTTGCTATCTGATCAACTACTTCTTGTCTGTCACATCTGTAGTCAGCTTTCTTTGGCACTGTAGGCCCCTTCATGCTCCAGGCTGCTTCTAAATTGCTCAAAAAAAATTAGTACCAGAAAGAGAAAATTGGAACACTTTCATACGCAACAGTCTTTCCAACTTTATAGCAACTGTGGTTTACTTATTTACAAACTTAGTTTAGAAAAATAGCTCAGAGTTTGGGGTTTTTTTACCACTCCAATCAAAATTCATTATTTTCCTTATTTTTGCTGACCAAAAACCCTCTCACAGTGCAGCTTAATAATGTTTTTTATAGAAATCCAGAACTGGGGTTTGTTTATTTGTTTGTTTCTAATTGCAACAAAGTTTTTACATTTCTTCATTAACTGAGTCATCTTTGGCACTATTTCCAATAAAAACCTGGAAATTTTCAAGGTCTGAGTACACAGCACTGCCTAAACCCAAACCTATCTCAAGAGCAGGACTTGACTGTACTCTGCTTTTCTGCAAAGATGCTTATGTGTGCACTTTATCATTATTTTCTACCCTTCTATAGATCTCATTGCAATTCTTGGGAGTTTAATTTCTGCACTCCCACCTTCCATAATGCAAAAAGTTGTAAATACAGTTTTCTGGATGGAAAATCAATATCCATCTAACCGCATAAGGACAATTTTTTCTCTTTCAGTGGCTTTTTAACAGAGTTTCAATTACTGCCCATAGGAAAAAAAAAAAAAGTTAAGAATGAAAATCTAATGAAATTAAAGGAAAAGGAGAAAATCTTCTCAGGAGCACATAGACAGAACACATGGGAAATTATAATATCTCTGAATATGATGCTTTAATGTGTAAAATAAGGTAATACATTTCTCAGAAATTTGTCCTCATGAAATACCCTATCAACAGAGAGATTATCAGATCTATTGAAATCTATGAAGTATTAATATCAGTAAACATAATTTGTATAAAATAAAGAAAAAGCATAAATATACAGAAAAAAAAAAAAAGCAGCACTAATTGCCACATTAACAATTCTGCTTGGCAAAACAATGCTCTGAAGACAAAATTTGACAATTAAAGTCGATTACAGACTGTCCTGGTTTAGGGCAAATTTGGGAGGAAATCTCCGAATGGGGTTCCTCTGAAAAGCAAATCCAAACAGCCCCTCCCCCCAGCAGGTCCGGGGAAAGAACTCCCTCAAAGAAGAGTGGAAAAAACCCTATTTATTTAACAAACAAAATGCCCACAAGCATAAAGAATGAATAATAATAATAACAATAATAATAATATGAAACAATAAAACCTCTCGCTGCTCCGAAGAGAGATGGCAAAACTGAGAGTCCGTGTCAGGAGTCTGTTTATCAGTCCCTTCAGTGCTGGAAGATGCCGAGTCCCGGCCCGGTGGGCCACGGGTGCAAGATCCCGGTGCTCCTCTGGGTTTTTCAGTCCAGAGCAGATTTAAACAGTCCCAAAGGAAAAAAAAAAAAAAAAAAAAAACAGTCCAGGAAAGCTTCTTTGCCTCAGCTAGCTAGACTAACAAAGGGAAAAAAAAACTCTCTCTGGCTGCCCTCCGTGCATCCGACGAAGAAAAAAAAAACCACACAGTCCCAAGGACGAGAGCAGATTCAGAGGAGTGAGTTTGTTTCTCAAAATAAACTGCGCGCGTCTTCTTTCCCTGCTCACTCTCAGAACCAGTCTTAAAGGTACAGAACACAGAAGAGACGATGTGGGGATACAGGCATCATAGTCACCCTAGGACACAGCCCTTCTAAATCACCTCTCCCCCGGCAAACAAATTTCAGTGTGTTGGTGCCAATGTAGGGAAACAGAGCAACAGAAACAGAAGTAGACCATGAGCGCTGCTTCTCCTACAGTTTAGTCTTAGTTTAACCCCACTTAACCTCCCAAGAACAAAAAGAGATTAGTTGGATATCTTTTTAAATAAGAATTCCTAGCATGTTTTCCTATCCAATCCTAATTTTTGCGTCAGTGGACATCTTAAGTTTAAGAGCTAATGTAAATTATAGGTAACAGAAAATTGAAACTGTTTTTTGGTGGAAGTTCTGGTGCTTGGAAAATTGACAGGAGTAGGAGGAAGCCGAAAACATCCATCACTGATGGAACAAAAGTAAGAAATTGCTGGAATATTTTGTTTTCAAACCACTGAAACACTTCTTTTACAATATCAAAGTTTTGGAGTTTTTTTTAATGTTGTATTCTTTGATTTTTTTTTTTCTTATACCATATAAAATATACATTGCTGATCAATTAAGAAATTGAAACATTTTATTCTTAGTGAAGCAAAATACTTCTACAAACTCACATTTAAATTCTCTCTTGAATTCTGTAACTCATAGAAACCTTTGAAAATTCATGAGAAGTTCTTTCTATGAAAAATATTGGACTAGATCTAAAAGGGATATCTCAAAATGCATGTAGAAAATTAATTTTGGAAAAGATATATTTTTTAAACCAAGTTCAAGTGAGACACAAGTAATCAGAACAGATTTTGAAGCCTAATGACAGCATGACTTATGCCTCTGGCAAGATGAATTGTCATAATTCTTGCAGTCAAATCATCTTTCAAGTAAATCTATTTATTTTTCCAGTATATTAGAAAATGTAAATCAGGTTAAAAAGCAATGTTTCTTATCATTTGCTTTGTAGTGAGCGTGGAGGAAGAGCTTACAAACTTGTGAGATAATTCAGGTAGTATTTCTTTCCAGCTGTCTATCTACAGAAAAAAAATTTTTTTAAAAAACAAAATTACTGAAATACAGTATTTCTCTCATGGGCATAATTTCTTTCACAACAAGTTTCATTTAAAAAATAGTTATGAATAAGTATCTTGAACAGACATCTATGTCAATCCTGCATGAGTCTTACTTGCCTTGTATGAAACAGATTTGTTTGTCTGAATGGTTTGAAGTCTCAGAATTGGTTTGAGAAGAACTATTTAGTTGTGGAGACAGAGAAAAAATTAACTAGTTAAGTTAAACATTATCTTATTTTAAAATTCTATCTTGTGTGTGATAGTATATTACACTGAGGACGTCATATTCACTAAAGTGAAAAGAGTCAAATTCAGACATTCCACATTTTTTTTCCCTTAATTCAAAGGACAAAATTAAATTAGAAACTTGGAATTATTTAGTTTTTACCAAGTCATTTAAAGCTACTTTAGCAAACACTGTGAGATTATAAGAATCCACACAGACCAAGAATTCGGAGAAAAAACCATCCAGATGTATTGGATAGTTAATTGATTTTGCCCATAAGTGAATTAAAAGTCTGAAGTTTAATTTTAGACTTGGATCATATGGCAAGCTGGATGGAAAATTCCATACATTTACTGAAATAATGTGAATAATGTTCTCAAAGTTTAATATCATTACTGTCTCTGTTTATTATATCATAATAAATTGCATTCTTCTGTGACTTTAGAATAAGAATAGTAAATTTTAAACCAATAATGTGTTAATCATAACAAAAAGCTGTGATTCTGTTTTTTTCTCTTAGTGCTCCTTGGTTCATGAGTCAAACAAATGTTTTACCTCCTTGTATATTCCATTGGGATGACAGTTACTCATTCATATCCTCTCTGCTGAAGCTAGAAATACAGTAATCTTCTGTCATTGTGTTAAGACAGTATCTCAGTGCACAGAGTGAGCAAAATTATCCTTACTGACAAGGTTAATGTACCAAAATCAGGTACATTCTTGGCTGAGTACTGTCAAATACTCTTGAGCTGCTATAACGCTTTGAGACTCCAGGTGGAATGAAATGGAAAACAATTTAATTAAATATGCTGGGAATGTAATCTGGGACATTATGTATTTGTTGAAGAAATGTGGTTGGGAGGAATTTTATTACACTGGGAAATTATCCTTACTAGTAAACAGAGTATGTGCTGGCACAGCTGAATACTGTAAGCATAAGGACAATACATAGATATTTAATACAATCACAAATTAAAAATCTGGTACTAAATCTGAATATTTTTAAACAAAGTATATTCATTGGACTTTCATAGCATATGGAAGCATGTTTCATTAACGTATTATAGTTTCATGACATTGTAGTGTAGATGTAGCTATGTAGGTATGATTAATTTCAAAAATGTATTAGTCCAGATTTATTATCAGGTTAATCTGATAATGTACAATTTATCAGAAAAGTTTTGGAGTGGGAAGATGCTAGATGAATAAGTTTCCATTTACAATTTCCTAAATCACATGGAGATTAAAAATAATGAAGTATTTGTTTTGAGAAAAGATTAGAGGTTTTTTCTGTTCATCACTTTTTGTTTTCACAAAATCATGATTAATAAACATGAAAACCAAACCTTTTATTTTCAACTGGATACTAGGTTATGAGAACAAATAGGTATCAGCCATGTTCTGCTATTATGTATTCAGGCTTTTCATTCTTGTTACCTCTTACAGATGACTCTGGTTTTATTAGCATCACAACAGAAAAACAGACAGCAAAACAGATTATCTGTTATAGGCCATATTCCTTACTTTTCATGAGGTATTGTCTCACTCCATAACTTTTTCAACTTAACTGTTCCCTGTTAGCTCTGAGGCTTAACAAGCAAATGCGATTTCTTGTATAGAAAGGAATTATTTCCTGCCCAGGGAGTGCTGCCTGGTTTGGGCTCAATGACTCTACAAAAATTCAGGAAATAATAACACAAAAATTGTTTACATGAACTATCCTCTTCCCACCTGTCCCTACTCATCCTGAATTAACTCTGTAAATAGCTGTTAGTCTAACTACAACGAAGAATTTAATGGATGTTGTTTGTAGAAACCCTATTTATAGGTCTCCAATTAGGGTACTTGACCGCTTTGAAGCATATGAGCTTCATTTGAATCAGGTATTTATATCAGCTTTCTCTCTTCCCAGTATTAAAAAATACTGTAGCTCAATATTTTTTTAAATTACACTACTGCAATGCAGAAAAAAGTAATAAAAATAATAAAAGAGCGTACAAACTCAAAAATTAATCAGGAGAAAATGGAAAAGAACATATATAAGAATTAGCTTTCAGTTGTTTAAAAAAACCCATCCATTTTCTAAACAGAAATATGCAGGTGCTTTCAGAGTCTTTTCCAATAAATATTTATGTAATGTTTGCTCCTGGGGTATGATATTCAAAGCCAAGATGGTTTATCCTACTTTAAGAATTTCTGAGGTTAAGGTATGAAGAATTCAAACTCAGTATCATGATAGGCAAAATGAGTGACTTAAACGGTAGAAAAGAACAAAAAGATATAATTTTTTACAATTACAAGGACATTAATTTTACTTGTGTATCATGGAATAAAAATAATAAAAAAATGTATAGCCACTTCTATGCTTCTCACTTTTCTCTGATCATATATAATATTTCCTTAACCATTTCTGAGTTTTCTTTCATGCTGTAGAGAAAAGATTCAAAAAACGTTTATTGACCTGTTCACTATAAAGGGAAAAACAAAATAAAAGCCCATTAATTATGCATTGTGTGAGATTCACTTTGAAGGTGAATAGACTTACACAGAGAAAACTTACAAAAACCATCACTATATCTCAATCATAATAACATTTACTTTTTAAAGCTCAATTAAATGGCTTTCACAAAGATTTGACCAAGCAATCATAGCTAATTTCCTACAAGATTATGGCCTCAAAATGAAAGCATATTATTTTGTTGGACAACTTTGGAGGTAGCAGATTTAAATATATTCTTTTGATATTTATTCTTAATAATATTGTTTAGAAAGAAAACACAATATATTTTGACATTGTACCTTTTCATCCATTTAGAATGAATGCCGAGTATCTAAAATATCAGTTCTTCATTCTAATCTGTAATGTAAATCTAATTGTGGATAGTTTTTTCTTATCTTTTTAACTTCTACATTGGCAGTTAAAAACACAATCTAGAAATTGTCTAAGCCATGTCTGAGATTTGGAAGTTTTTAGATCTCAAGTTCTATTTGAGGATCCTTTTGAATAAAATTAGGTCACTATGTGCCTAGGTATTTAAATATGAAATAAAGAAATAGTTTTTCTTCATTCTAGAATTCATAAGTGCAAATCAAATGTTGTTCCAGAGTAGTCTTTTCTCTGGGGAAGGGATAAGCCACAGAGTAGTTTCAGATTAACTTGGATGGCCTCTTGACTGTATTACAATGAAAAGCTGCAGAGAAAAAAATTCATTTTTTGCTTTCTCCCAGAAAATAGCTCTTAAATGAGCTGAAATTAAAGGAGGAAAATGTATCTTGGAAGAAAATTCACATGCTTGATAATGAGTAGTGTAGGCTTTAGTGGATACTAGTTTAAAAGTGAATCAAAATTGTTGGTTTAGATCAGATTTATACCTAAACAGTATAAAAATGATCTATCCCTGAATATAATTACTTTTTTTAATCTTACAGAATTGTGGATTAACATGTATTCTATTTCCTGATTTTTATTACACCCCATAATGAGAAATATAGTGTAAAGCAATCAATTTTCAATTTTGTCAGAAAGTTAACTTTTATTGCATTAAAATTTCTATGTATTTGTTCTCTCTAGTCACATTCTCATTGTCCATTCTCTATCACTCTTTAATTTAAAATAATTCAAAGCTCTGTAGTTTGTCCTTTGACACAGAATGTTATACTGAAAATGAAATGAAAATAAAAATAAATACTCTAGTGAAATTGAGGTATACAGTGGTCACATTATAAAAACGCCTTCCCAAGACAGCAAGAGTTTGTGTTAAAGTAATAAAACATTAATAGAAGCAGGATAAAAAGGTTGGCCTGCATCAGCAAAAGGAAATAGACATAACGAGTATATAAACTGATACATAATATTTTATCAAAACCAGATTTTTTTTCACATAGTGGATAAACGTCATCTGCCTCAGATACTCATTCTTCATAGTATTCTGGGTTAATTTCTATTTTTTCTCTTATATATCAATCCAGGATAGGACATAAGTCTAGCCAATTTGTAGCCAACAATTCAAAGCTCATTGCAAGAATAGGAAAATAGCTAAAATAAAGACTCATTGTAATTTTTTTTTCTCTCACCTTGAGAAGGGCTAAGACAGACTCTAAAATAGAGTTCCAATCTCTTCTACCTCTTAATTTATGCATTTTGCTCTATGCAATTGCTGTATTGAAGATTAGATAAAAAATTGCATAGCTAGGAGTTCTCTACTCTAAAGAACAGATGGAGATCAGGGTTCCAGGATTACCCTTCTCCGTGTTAATTATCACCTTGTTGTAAGACTATCTAGATTTCTCTGGATATAGCAGGCACTGTAATTCCTCAGTTAGTTACTTAAACCAATCAAAATCTACATCTCTACTCTAGCTCTTTTTTTTTTAGATACACCAATCGGTGCAGATTGGACTTCTACTACATTAATTTGAACACATATTATGCTTATGTTCTAAAAATTGCTAGTATAAAATTGCCTATCATTATGCTTGGATTTGGTTTATGTTGTTGGCTCTGATCACTAACCTAATAAGCAGTGTGCTGTTGAACCAGTGGTTTCATTATTCCATTAAACCATTTGGCAACTATTAGGAAACATTTCCACTGAAAGCAGCATCTGCCAGAAAACAAAAAGAAGTTCACCTGAAAAAAAAGTAAGTCATGTTGGTGAGACTGGAATCCTCAATCATTCCAGTTGCTCTGAGCTAAACTTTTTTCCTAAATGAGGAACCAGGAAGTAAGAGCTGTGCAATACCAATCAGTGCTTTCAGGCACAGATGTCAACATTTTGCTAGCAATATCCTCATGTAGATTGTAAGATTTACAAACAATTACAAAAACACTTATAAAACCATTACCAAACTAATGATGTAGACTATACTCTTCAGAGATACAGAAATGAAACACAGTAAAGAAGAATCTGAGAGGAGGGCTCTGTATAGTTATCTAAGTAGACTATTTATGAAATGGTAAAAAAAGAAAAAAAGAAAAACTCCCACCAAAATCAGAACACACACACAAAATTCCAAAACCTTAAAATAAGCAAAGAAGGCCCATGCCAGCTATATAGGGTATAGCGTAACTGATGGAGAATCTGTTGATTTAAACTTGGGTTTATCCATGCAGACTGGCCCTACATCCAGAAGGAAGTTAGGAATTCTATGTGAAAAGTCTGTGAAAAATTCTAACTCAGAATAAAATCCAATTTGAAAACAAGGATTTATACCTGACCATGGGCACCTTTTTTAATATTATTGACAGCATTTGAAGAATTTTTTGTTATTGAAATTAGAGTATGTCCATATGCAAAATATTTTCAGATCTCAGATGACAGATGTTTCTCAGTCGGATTCAACTGGAAATTTGTAGGCAACAATAACTTCAAGAAAAGCCTTTAGAGAGAGAGATCCTGAAGAGAAAGAAGATTTAGGAGGCCAGGAATATAGATGCTTTAAAAAAACATGGAATTATTTAGCACTACAAATTCTTCAACCATCAATACATTGAAACATTTGCTACAGATAAGAATTGTGCTACTGGAGTTGATTTTGTATAATTCTGTCATTTGAATGAAAAATTCATGTTCAAATTGAAAGAGTATATTAAGGGAATTAAAAGCATGTCAGTAATCTCTGAGAAAAAAAAAAAATTCAAGCAATCCAAACCCAAAATCTGTATCGAATGTAGATCTTTGCCTGCTGAATTGATTTTTGATGTGTTGACCAAAATACTAGTGTTACTCATTATTCCTTTAAGTAGACTTGATTCAAAACCTCCTAATGGGGTGGCATACAACAGAAAATGAGTCTTGGATGTGGAGGTGTAACTCTGTTTTTTACTGAGTGACAGAGATATGGTTGTGTTTGCTAAAGACAAAATCATCAAGCACAACACATTCAAACTTAAAAACCTGTGTAAGGTTACTTAGCCGAACTCTTTCAAGTTGGAGCAGTGGCACGTTAAAGAACCTGGTGAACTTTTCTTGGAATACAGCTATTGAAAAATTGGGCAATGGACATGGTTGGCTGTGTAAGTATTTTCTTTAAACTTTTCATGGGCCAAAAAGGCAACAGCTGTGAATGTAAAAGACAATAAAAGGAATACAAGGCGGTTTTGATGAAGTATTGTTATGAGACAGAGAAGAAGAAAATGTTTCTTAGTAAATTTTTCATGTATAATAATCATCTACTACATCATGATCAAATACCTGATTTTTCGAGGCAAAGGTAGTGCATATAAACCAGAATATTTTCTAGAATTCTTTGAAAATCATCTATCAGTGAAAGAAAGGCTGAATTGTATACTCAAAGTGCACTAAAATTTGGCACCTTCCATTATGTTAGAAACTGTAATTAAAACAATTCTAAAAAGAGAGGGAAAACTGAACACAAACAAAATTTGTCTACCTGATTCCTTTATTAGAGACTGGGACATGGTGGTGGATTTCCTCACTGCAAGTCTCACTGAGTCCTGGACAGAAGGCTATCAAAATGACTGAAAACAGGACAAAAAAGGTGGTATATTAAAACAATTTTTCCTGTGAAATGTGATGGATCTCTCATAAACATACTAACATTAAAATATTTTTTCGCATCTTCATGGCACACTGTTAACTCCAACATCTTCCTCCAGCAATCTGTGTATACATGAAAAGGTACAATTGAAAATGCAACAACAAGCTAAGGATGGCAACATTTTTATTTTATCCCAGCTTCAGTGTTATCATTTAATTATTTTAAAATAATATTCCAGAAGCGTGAATAAATTATAATATCTTTATATTTTTACTATAAAATTATATTTTCCTGTTTACATTCACAAGGTAAAATCTTCCATTGTACACAGCATTAAGGACTATATAAAACTGTTTAAATCAATATTTTTTAGCAGGAAGAAAAATACACTTCCTTAACACACTCAAGTAAAACAAGAAGCGGCGTTCTTGGAAATTATTTGACCTGCTTAGTACGAGATGGTTCCCATTTCATCTCTCTGACTTAGATGTTACAACCTTTCGCTGGTTTTACTGCACAGGATTGATGTGCTCCAGCAGAGTTAGCTTATCACTGCAAGCCACACTCTGTTGTGAGGCCTGCCTCAAAGAAAATGCAAAATACAGTCCAAGCCTTTGATATTTCAATGCAAACTCCATAATGTATTTTATAGAATGGAAAACAATCTGCACCACTCTATAAATGGCATTTATCTCAGCTGATAACCTACATGTGTTTACTTGTAAACCTGGAAATACTGAAAAAGAAAAAGAGCAGGTACTAAAATGAAGAAAATAATGTATCTTACAAAATACAAAGTATATAGTTTCTTTTTTTCAAATCTATGACAGCATTTAAGGGAGCTTCTACTGCTTTGGAGAAAAAGTATCTCACTTCTGAATGACTAGAAAATTCTAGTGTGATTCCAGAGTAATCCTTAGAAGCAGATTTTTGTGTAAAGATAAATATTTATTATTTTTTAATGTATTTGTGTGCATTTCATATGTACAAAATGAAAAGGAATGAAAGAAATGTAGGCTGAAATGTTCATGCTGAAAATCAGTTGAACAACTCAGGCAGAATTAAAATTTCTGAATTGATTTTTGACTTGAATATCATATAATCCAGGCTACACTCTTTCTTTCCTCAGGATTTACTCAGAAGCTCTCATTTCCTTGGGCTACTTTTCAAAGCTGAGTATGTCCAAGATGCTAATGAATTTAATATTATATAATAGTTGTTCCCTATTTCGGGGACTCCATGATATTCAAAATCTTAAAGAAACTGACAGATAAATAATTTTTTATACTTAAAATTTTGACAAATAATTTGGCTAACACAAGGACAAATTGCTAAAAAAAGAGCAATATTTAATCTAGACTATACTAGAGGCATTAAGAAAACAAACCTGCATGTTCCAGACATTCTGGATATGGGAGACTTTCAGCTCTTATGGACAGCTCATCTTTTTTCCCACACTTATTAATTTTCTCAGGCTTCCTTGTCTGAAATGCATTTTTATCTGTTCATATAAATGAAAAATCTCAAAGATCTCAAAAAAAACCCAATAAAAGCAAACTTGGTTTTCAAAATATTAGGGGTGGGAGAGGTAGGTGTGTGAAGCTGCTGATGGTGTGGAAACATCTTACGTTTCTTTGCGTTATCAACATTCTATGTGGATCTTATCATAGACAACTCACTGAAACACTGGACATGTAACAACAATTTTGAATATATTTAAAACTTGTCCTTCAGTGGATTTTTTTCAAAGCATCATGGTAATGATACTGGTTTCCACAGCAACCAATAGCATTTCCCACCTCCTTTTCCTCTACCCTCCTGCATGGCAGCACTCCCTGTAGGATTGACATATTTTTGTGTAAAAATAAACAACTATAATTTTGTGTAGTATTATCCAAACAATAATGCTGTGGTATTTGGATGAAATATGTATTTTTACTGCCAAATGATGGGCTTAACTCCAGGTTTTAGGCTCCTTGTGGTTTCTTCTCTCCCTCTCCCTCTGTTCCCCAAAACAGATGATTTGGGGAAGTGTATGTAAATCAATCAAAAACCAAGCAAGGCACTGAGAAATGCAATTTCTTCCTGTCACAAATGAGTCTGAAAAATCTTTAAAGACTAATGGTCAAGCTGGCAAAATAAGCCCAAGAGTTTTTGTGAATGATAGATATGTTTCATTTCTGAATCAATCACAAAATCATCCTGATTTCTCTGACTACCCTTGTTACAGATCAGTATTCCCAAAATAGCTTTAATCAGTTATTTTCAGCCTAAGGGTTGTCAGCAAATTACTTGTTATGACTGGTTCTCATTCATTATTCATCCAGTGTAACTGGTCATATGAATAACACGATATCACTGCTGTCAAAATGGATGTCCAGAAATCACTCAAAAAGATGATAATAAATAACAAACTTTTACAATAATTTTAACATCCATAATTTTTTTAAAATAAAATAAATAAAACTTATTCAGTTTGTGAAGAAGTTTTTAAATATATTAGGACGCACCTCATATATTTTAATAAATTTAATGTGAAAAATTATATGTTATGAACAAGACATATTTTGTAAGTTAATAGACTAAAATGAATATAAGTAAAAATGGAAATTGAGTCTTCATGAGTACTTAGTTGCCTTTTGCCATGAAAAAACTGCTAAATCCATCCTTATAACTCTATTTTCATCAATATATTTTGTTCAGGTAAATCATGTGTGTTAATAAAATCAAGTAATGAGCATTCACATTCTTACATAAAAAACCCCATCATAAATTAATCCTTCCAAGAAAAGACATCTAAAATTTAATGCAACAAACTGTGAATTGCTTAATAGGTCTGTCTGGATGGATACCTGTTCAGCAGCATTCATAACAAACAGTATTTATTTCTATTGTTAGTATAAAGCATTCAGCAGTAATTAATCATTCAGCAATTATTGAAACTGAAAAAAAAGCTTTTATTAACACCAACTTACAAAAAATATCCAGCCTCAAACCCCAAATATGTATAGGTATTGCTTTTATTTTATTCTTCCAAAACACTGGGTAAAACATGGTCTTATTTTGATTTTTTTTTTTTTGCAACTATAAACAGAAATATAAGTAGGATTGATGGGAAGGAATTCCCAGAAAATGAAGATTTAAGACAAAAAGGATAGTTATTATACAGCTGCTAATTAAATGAATGCCAAGAGTAATCAACACTGATTGAAAAGCAACATTCTGCATTGTTTATGTATTTCTGTTACCTCTGACATCCTCACTAATCCTCTAAATTGTTTGTCGTACAAAAACTTCTAGTGCCCTAAAATCAGGTAGACCTTATATTTGTACTCAACAAAATTTAATTTGTCTTTGCTTCTCTGTAAGTCTGCTATCTTCACACATTTTAAAAAAATTCCGCATTAACGTATTTTCAGGTTTCCACATTTTATGTTGCAAAACTAAAAAAGTTTTTTATGAAGTGCTTTTTTGTCCTAGGGTGACTAATGTCCTAGGGTGACTATGTATCCCCAAATCGTCTGTTCTGTACCT
>JANPWX010000077.1:1701316-1784491 GCA_024734555.1 Trochalopteron elliotii
GAGATTTCCTCCCAAATTTGCCCTAAACCAGGACATTTTTTTATTTGTAACAGTAAATTTTGACTGGTGCAAGTGAAGGTATTTTTGTCAGACACAGAATCATTTGACTAATGGGTTCCTAGCTTATTGCATGTGTAGTGTTATGCTCAGTTAAAGATGATGTGATTGAGTGTCTATAACAGTAATTTGGTATTGCTCTTTGATCACTCCACATGGTAACAACAGAGACCACCATTCCTTGGAGTCTCTCATTCCTTTGAGAGTGTTCAGGCTGGGGAATTTTCTTAATGAAGGGGAAAGGAAGATGAGAGACACAGCAAGACTGCAAATTTTCAGTATCTTGGGGAACGCAGAGTGTCTGTATGCAGCGGGAAGAAACCTAAACCTGAGCCAAGTCTCAGAGACCATGAAAAGAAAGCTTCTTTTTTAGTAACCAAGACAGGGCTACATGGAGTTTTCAAACCTAGGAAGATGCTAAAACCTTTTGGATTAGAAAGCAAGATGAGAGGAGTGGCTCAGCATACATGGGGAATTGTTAGTGTCTGACAGATTTAGTTTTATTTTCACACAGAAAGTTTGACTTGCTCTGTTTAAAGAACAGCTTTCCCTAGTTTATTATTTTGTGCTCTAAAAAGAATAGCATCTGATTGGTGTTTTGGGGAGTGATTGCTTTAAGGAAAAGGGAGCAAATTTCCCCATTAGTGTATGGCAATTCCTTCACAGCATCCCACAGTACAGAACCACCAGTAGCCTAGACTTTCATTATTGTCCATTCCTGTGCTTGTCTAGATCCTAGGCTATCTGGAAAGTGAACAGGGAGCCTGCTCCTTCACCACTAGGCATAACTAGTTATTAGCAAATGTGCAGGAAATGCTGAGTGTTTGTGAAAAGATAGTACATCTTTCAAGCTCTGATGCAGCTGTGATGCATCAGGAGTTTTCAAATCTCCAACATTTCTTATTAAATATTTTTGACTTATTTAAGTTTTATACCTCTTTAAAACCATATTGCTTTTCAGATCAATTTATGGCTTTAGTCCAAGAAAGCTTTATTCAGATGGAAAAGAAATTTTGTGGTAACATTAACTACAGACTCTTGAACCTGCTTAATAAGAGTATTAGATTCTGGCAGCACACAATAACTATATACAGGTATATCAATCTGACATTCTCATTCGTTATGAAGATAAAATAATGGTTCACTCTTTCCAAATGATCTATGCTGTAACTAGTAGTCATGAATGAGTTGAAGTACTTGTAGTTTATTGCTTGAGTATTAGAAAAAAGAGGTAATTTCCTTTCTTTGCTGTAATAGCACCTTATGTGAGCCACTAAACACCCTGGGGCTAGGTGTGTAAAGTAAGTAGCTTTATTAAGATGATTTGTCTAAAGGAATTAACACTTTGTAGTCACTGTATTTGAAAGATCAGAACCACAGAAAACAGCTGTGAATTCTGCCTTTTAATTGAAAACTTTGTCCTGTTTGATCTTATTATTTAACTAAATCAGATGCACAGATGCACAGTATGTGCCTGAAAAACATTAATAATCATATAATTGTCTTTTTCCAGTATAAGGAGGGATAATTTATAGTATCATGGTATAATTTCTTTCCCTAAGATAGGTATCTTTTCAAACAAGCAAGGAAACAAAGAAAACCAGAATAAATTAAGCCCATGTAAACAGCAAAAGAATAGTGTGTGTATGTGAACAGCTAGTGTCAAAGTGCTGAAAACAATTTAATATGAAGAAATGTATATTGAGATTTCTTGAAATGCCTAAAAATGTTGATATTAACATACAAAAACATTGTAAAAGATGAATGTAAGGATCTGTTGACTGTAAATAGCAAAATACTGTAAATATTTGTTATTCAGGCTACTCTGCAAAGAGTGAAATAGCTCTAAAATACCATGGTAATTTGGAAGAACCTATTTTTCAACAATTCCCACTCAATTTCTGTGCAGCATTCCCTTGGAATCCAAACGTGATTTTTTGTTTCTCATAGTAATTGGATTAAAACAACTGCATTTTTTTTCTCTTCCAAATTATTTCTGATTTCTTTCATTTAACTTCATTAAAAAAAAGAAAAAAGGCAAACAAGTCGAGCTATACCACTTGATGGATCAGCCCTCAGGGTTTGCTTTTAGACAGATAGATGGTGTCTGGCCTCTGGAGACAGACTGTTCCACCTGCACAAATAAGCCTCCATTTGGGCTGAACCCCACTACTTCCCAGTTATAGAGCAAAATGCCATACAGATCTTCATACAGAGATTGAATCAAGAATATGATAACTAAAATATTAACAGTATTTTAAATCTCCTGGCATTTAAAATATGGGTTTGGGGGTTTTGTCTTCAGTATAATTCTAATCCTGGTGATGACTTCTAGGGCCTTATATTATTAATTAGGTAATTTTAGTAGTTCAAGTGCTTCAATGCAGTGGCACCGCAGCACTGCTCTGTTTCAGAAAAGAAGCATGTGTAAAAAAGCTTAGATTCTCTCAAAATCTACTTTAGAAGATCTTGAATGTCTTTAGAATGTCTTTGTTTCTTCTCTTGAGCAACAAAGTTGGTATGCTGTACGCAGCTTTTGGAACAGACAGAGGCTGTGATTTCAGAGGTCCAGATTAGATATTCATAAAAGTGGGGTTTTTTTCCTAGGCATTGCAACAAGTTTTGGAATCTCCATTTGTGAATAATTTTAAGATTCATTAAAAAAATCATAGCTTCCTTAATCTGGTGCTGACTGAAATCCCACAGTTAATGGGAGACTGCACTACTTTACCTCCCAAGATTCCTTCCAAGCAATGTTTCTACAACTGTATGATAAACTCTGTGGTAATAATGGCATTCCCAAAGATAATAATCCTCTTCAGAGACAGAAGTTCTTTTATATGTTTCCGAAACTGCCAGTAGTATTTTACTCTCACTGTGACTGAGGAAACTGGAGAAAGCCCATGCCTTTGGTTTTAATTCTTTCCTTTTAGTTCTTTTTCTAAGTATGTATACTTCTACCAAGCTTTTGTCACTGCAAACTCACTGCTTGCTACTGAATATAATACATGTTAATTAGGATCCTCATTTACTTGAGTTACAAAAGTTTGTCTCATTGGAAGGAAGTACATAATTTGGAAGTGCTAATTGTTATATTCTGCTTTGAAAGTTAGTTAAGCACTATTACTGATATTATGTTATGAGATTAACGACTTCAAATTTGAATGTCATGTCTTAAGATAAAGACTACATGCATTCAGTAAACTTTGAGGACATGATCATAACTTTAAATACCTGCCTTTGAAAAAATTATCTCTGAACATTTTTTGGATTAATTTTTTATTGTCTTTGACCTATACCTTAATAGGAAGTATTAATCTAGAGTGGTAATAAATAATTTTTGATGATATTTTATTTTCATTTCTTTTACAATACCAAGATTGTTCGTTACCTATGTTGGAATAGCACTTTATTCCAGGATCTAGACTGTTTAAGGTAAATACTTAAATAAACCCCACTGTAGGTGAAAATTGGCTCCTTCACCTGAGTAGGAAAGGCTCAAATATTGAAATTAAAATAAGGCGAGTGTTAAATTTCATTTACCCTGTCATTTTAATATGTTTGCATCTAGTCTTACTGTTTATGCAAAAAATCCTTATATTATCCATTCATGCCTCTAATTCTCTGTCTGCTAATAAATATATCAATTTTCTTCTCTTATAATATTTCCTCTGTAGAATTTTCACTTACCTTGTCTTTTTTTCCTAACACATGCTTTCTTCTGATCAAAACAATTTTTGTTTATTTGCTGCTTTGTTTCGCTTGCAAGGAAAAAAGCCTCATCTGGTTTGAGAAACTGCAAGTCAGCAATTACTTAGTGCTATGATGTGAATAAAGTGTTTGAAGGCAAGAGAATATTCCACACTGACTTTAAATATATTTTTAAGAAATTAGAAAAAAGGAATTAGACCCAAATATTAATGAGCTTTATAATTTTTTTACTTTGAATCTGAAGATCATTATTAGAATGTTCTTTATTTACAAAACATTGAATTTATTATAATATTCTGAACCATGTTTAGTTACCTACCATCTATGTGATTCTACCACCTTTAGATTCAGGGTTTTTAAAAACCCAACATGAAAAGTATTTATATACATTTAGTTTTCATCTGAGAGCTGTGATTCAACCTGCATGTGTCTGCATGCATGGGTAGATGAGGATATTCGATGCTTTGGTAGCTGATCTGCTGCACTGGAAGTACAATGGTTCATTAAGAAAACAAATATGCTGTATTTCTGGGAAGTTACGATGTATCATAAATTGCACTGGGTACCTGGACAGTAAAAAAAGATGAATGGCTACATTAGAAGCAAAAAAAAACCCAAAATCACTGGACCAAATTACTTGAAATCCACTGCCTAACTCCTGTCTCTCCATCCTTCTCCAAGGAATAAATCAGCATTATTTCAGCAGATACCTTGCCATTACTGAAGAGGAAGAATATATGATGATGGAGAGTTGTATATGTTTTATATTTCACAATACATAGATGAATGTAGAGAAAAATACCTCTCACAAAAATGTGTAATTTATCCTAAGACAATTTTTTAAAAATATCAATTTTTGTAACAAACTGATAATTGAGAAAAAGTGGAGGTAAATGGTGATGAAATGAAAAATATTCAAAGGATAGTAATATCATCTAGAAAAATATGCTAGTCTTTCAAAAGAAAGACAACTGTGGAAGCCATAAAAATCATCAGTGAGTTCAGTGAGCATTTTCTGAGAGCAAATGGATGCAGAGCTTTAAAGGGAAGAAATTGTAAAATCTGATTCACTATTGCTCCAATGCCTGTACATGTACATTTACTTGGTTAAAATAAAGTTGCTGTAAGTCTTATGAACTTGTGTTCTCACAGATGCATGTAAGACTTAAAGAGCTCAGTCAGCTTACTAAAGGAAAGGTTAGTAAGCCATTTAATTTCAAAGAATTTTAGTATCTTAAAGGGGAAATTATTTTTCATAACAAAAGGCTCCTTAATCTAGAAGACAGAAGGCGAATTAAATTCAGTGGCTGGAAGTGGTTTAGAAACAAACTCAAAACAAATTTTAGGTATATGTTTAAACCATCTTGGATTATCAGCCAGTGTAGCAATTCAATGAAAATATGAAGAATTTGCATTAAATCCAGACTGAAAATCTTTATCACAGTTGCATTCTCAAGGAATAAAAGCTTTTAGTAACTGATGCAAGAATCAGAATAACCAATATTATGTCACCTGGGAGCACATGTTATATCCAGATGAGACAAATAAAAGTGTAGTTTTTACCTCTTCTTTGGACTGTGCTGCAACACACATGCAGTTACGTGTTGGTTAGATGGTTATGAATGGTTTGTACATTGGTTGCCCTTCAGTTTCAGAGATCATTTAATACTTGATGCAAAAATGTTTGTCAAATCACTACGGGTATCATTTGCATTATAGAAATTCCTAGGCACCCACTCAGTTCTACCTTTCTTATAATGTGAAATAAAGCTCTTACTTCTTTAATAGACTGATAGCAGTGTAATTGTTTCAAAAGCCATAACTATATCAGAATCTGTTTTGCCTTTTAGATAAACGGTCCAAGCATGTTGAGCTCATCAGTTCATCTCTGTTAAGATTTACTTAATACTATTATTTTGTTTGGAAAACTGTTACCCATCCAGTAAGCCTATCTACCACTCTGCAGCTTCCTCTGCCACAATCATCTTGGATTTTTAAGTGTTTTTTTTTTTTGTTTTTTTTTTTTTTTTGTAGTCTTCTGTAAACTGTAAGAATCCTGACTTCCACACCAAAATGCCACTTGGCTTCTGTTCAGATTAGCAATTCACCTTACATCAGCTTCAGAAAGGAGATTTATATCTAAAGCTTCTCATCTCCCTGATAGTATAACGAGGCTCTATTTAAAAAAGTTAATGATATAAACATGTCTGCTGACATGCTGTTATTGCACACAGGCACAAAATAGAACACTGGGAAATCAATTTAACTCTATACAGAAACATATTTTCACAGGATATGTCATCAGTTGTTTAACAGTCATCTCCAGGCTTCCTCCCTTTTATCCATTTAGCACTGCTCTCAATTCTGTAACCATTTTCTGTTCTTCACCTACTGCAGGCACAGATGCAAACAAGTGACATTTTTGTTCCTCCCCAATTAGTCAGCTGGAGGTTTTTGAAACATTACGTAAGGTTGGTTGTTGACCTAGGGATAGCATATACATCACCAGCCTGCATCCCATAATTGTCTTACAGGTAGTTGTGACATACCCAAAGCCATGGGCAAGGGGAGATCTCCCACACCACCCACTGTCTCTGTGTGACACCTCAAAGTCCAGTTTGCAGTTCATGAGCCCATTGGCCATTTCTCCAGTTTCACATGGTGTTTTCAGGTTCTTGGGGCCTTTTTCTTATTGATTGCATGCACACATTCCTCTGAGATAGAAAATTTGTACTCATTTGCAATTTTTGCAGGCAGTGTTACCCATGTCTTGGAACACCACACAGAGCCCTAAGTCTGCCCCATTAATACTGCATGACAGCCTTGTAGGGCTGCACCCAGACACTGGGGCCTCCCACTCCAGCTCACAGGATCTGTCTCTTCCTAGCATGTAACAGTGGTCATGTTACCAAAGTGGTCAAGGGCCACTTTTTAGAGAGTGCCAAAAGAATTAGGCAGCCATTCAGAGGATAGTCTAAAAATACATGTCATTAGAATGTTAAAAATGGCCAGTCAGCCAGTCACAAAGCAAAATAAAAGCACACGGGGATTAATGCTCTCATAAGTGATAGCCTTCCTGCACACAGTGAGAGGACATTTCCTTTTCTGCTATGCTTTTGGGTAGGGATGGTTCAGCAATAACTGAGAATTATGAAAACACACAGGACTTGACATGGTCAAAAAAGGCCCTGTCATAAAATGGTGTCTGAAATCTTGGGTAAGAGTTGTCCTTACTTTGTTACCAAGGATAAGCTCAAAGAAAGTACACTATGTCCTATTACATAGTTTGCTATTTCTTGATATGATGAGCACATTCTTGTCCCCATCCCATATGTGCATGGTTCCTTAAGTACAGTAAAATCAGTGTTACAAACTTTGTCTAAAATTGGAGAAGATCAGTCCTGACAGAGAATTACATCATATAAAAGGGGACTGTATTTATGGAAATATCTATCTAATACCACTCTATTTGATAAGGAATACATGAATATAGAAGAACTCTAAATATTAAAGAACAATTAGTGCAGAATTTTCTATTGGCAACTGCAGTGTTTATTACTCCTTTGCATATAACTGAGGTCATACGTATGTTCTGGAAAGCCCTTCACCTGTGATACTTGGAGGAACATAAAAAGAAATTAAAGTCTTTTTACAGTGAGCTTATTCCACAGGTGTTAGGGAAAACATGTTCTTTCCATGACCTTTTCTTTTAAAAACGGTTTAGTTGCTACTTTTTTATGGTTTTGTTGATCTTTTTTTTTTTTCTTACATGGTATTCCAGCAATGGAAAGAGTATTTTTATGCTGAGTTGGAGGCTGTTATAAATACTCTGCTGTCCTTATGACCATCACAGCCAAAGAACTGGCAAGATGCTTGCATTTTCTACAAGTCATTCCTGCAAACAGGGCAGTATACCATTGGTACTAAAAACCCCAAGTGCGTCAATGAGCTGAGTAGTTTGTCACTCCCATGAGTCACTGACAAGTCCACTTATTATCAGGGCTTCTTTGGCTGGTAGCTATGGAGCCAGGAGTGGATGGAGAAGATCTATTTGCCTACTTAAGGCCAAGAAGGACGGCTTAGTCCTCCAAGACTGGGATTTACCAGATTCCCTTGCTAGGATCTTGTTTGCCTTCAGGATCCTGCCCAGAGTCTGTGAGAGCAGATAGAAAGAGAAAGCAGAAGACTGAGAGTGGAATCTTCCACAGAGCCATGGGCATTAGTAACCACTGCTCTCTGAAGTTTGTTCACTTGGCCAGTACTCAGCAAGTCAAATTTCTGCCCTTTCTACTTTAGAAAAATGTAGAATGGAGAAGGGCAGGAATGTCACAAGGATAGATATTCACCTCAGTGGGGTGGATATTGGCTGTTTGGAACCAGTTGAAGCTGTTTGGAGCTGGTTCCTCCATCGTGCTGCTCATGGGGAGCTGCCAGTGGCTGCCAACCAATTGGAAGTGAGGACCTGACAAACCCAGAGTAGAGTAAACAGTCCTTTGTGTCATGGGGCAAGGAGTCACCTAGTAATTCCCATTGGAGACCCCAGAAGGAACCTCCAGTGCAAGAGACAAACAAACCCACAGAGTTCCAAGATGGGTCCTGGGCCCAAGGGGGCTGCACCCACCATTAGCCTTCCACTCCTCCTGGCAAGGAGTCCAAAGCATCCACCCTCATTGTGGCAGCCACCACCCTGTGCTGATGTGGCAGAGCTCAGGACACAGGCAGATAGGGATAACACCAGGGAAGTGGTGTTGGTGTTAGCCACTTTTCTTGGGTAACTTTTTCAAGGGTATTTTCATTGACAATTTTCCATGCTAATTTAAAAATTTAATTGGGCAAAAGTAAATTTCTGGATCCACATCTTTGGTTCCCTTTGCCCATAATAAGATTTTGACTGTAAAAGCTCATGAACTGGGAGAGATCCAAAGTAAGAAAAATTCAATGGTAAGCTAATTATGCAAAATTCCTAATCACCTCAGGCTGTTAAAACAGGAAAGTATCTATTTGCTACTTTTGAAATATCAGCTCATAAATATATGCGCCTTAATGCTTGACTCTGCTCTCTGCTCCAGCTCATTGCATAAGCTTTCAACACAAGCGCTAATCTATGTGAAAAGTACATTTGAACCCTTAACTAAACTAGTGGTAATTGAGTTCAAGCTCCAAAGGAGGTAAAGACCTGAGTCATGGCCAGGTCAAGAACACCTCTAGTTCCAGTGTGCTCTCTGAAAACCTACAAAGGGGCAGAGTGACACAGTGAGCATTGATGCACACAAGCTTGGAACGCTGATCATGTGAATAACTCATGAATAATGGGTGGATCTTCTAAGACTCAGTTTTCAAGGCACAAAGAAGGGTACATGGAGTCTTAGCCATACCTTTCCCATTTGACTATAAGCCAACCACTTTATTCTATAAGTATGACTGCCTCAGTGAGCTCAAAGAGAGCTCTTGCAGATTGCATTCATGACAGTAATCTCCTGAGCTGGGATGCCTCTCAAGGTCACTGCTCAAGGCAGAGAGATCTTTTACTGACAGTAGATCTTTGGTAAGCTACCAGTATAATCCATAACCTTGTAGTGGGGTAACTTTGATTTGTGCTTTGGTAATGGATTTGTGTCTTTGTAACTTTGATTTGTCTTGATTTTTTTGATACATTATTCAAACGGTTGTTGCTGTAAAGTAATAGGGTGAACCATGACATAAAACTTTGTTAAGTAGGACTTTTACATCATATTAAAATACTTTTGCTAATACCTTTTCAGCAATAAAAATCACCCATTCACTATAGCCTATTGATAGGACCAAAGCTCCACAATAGCTATGTGTAACCCTTCTTGATACTGGAAGGCCTTACTTGCCTTGTTCTATCCATGATTATTTTTGTGTTGTTGAATTTTTTCTCCCAACATTTTACTTGCCATGGCAAAGATTTCATTTTTTGGACATACACACAAAATTATTAGTTCCATATTTGCTAGAGAGAAAATCGTGTCTTTTTAACTGTTACCACAAGAACACAGTCATTAACTCCCTTTGCTTGCACAAGATTGTTTTTGCTGCTCTTTCTCACCAGCCATCACCGGCTGAAAGAATGAAAAAAGAGTCTATTCGCAATGTAACTCATGCTTGTAAACTTTTTGGAATGGAGCAGAATTATGGACAGTCCTCAATTGCATAATGATTTACTGATCTTTACCAGTACCGGTCATTAAAACCACCTTTTCACTTGGTCTCACATCTCTTCACCAATGAATCCCAAAGCTGCCACTGTGCCCTGTGCTGTGAAAACAGTTAGCTGCAGAATTGTAACTTGTAAAGGGACAGTGGAAAATAGAGAAGTATCTAGACACAACTCCTCCAGTGCACTGAGAAGCAAGTCAATTTTGTATGCTCTTAGGTGTGAAGGCAAGGTGGTTTGACATGTGATAAGTCCTCTGGTTTAGAAAATGTGAAAATGCAATTTAGAGAGAAAGAAGATAATAGAAACCAAGATTTGTTGAGACAGGTCGTAGAGACCAACCCTTATTTTTAAAGCAGAAATTGAAGAAAATCTCTTTGAGTCAAATGTGATTTTCTTTAAGGCAGATTTTGCTTTGTCAACATCATTGCCATTTGAGCTGAGCCTAATAAGTCTGCAAGAACTGGATGGGAGAAACAGAGATTCAAGAAGGCACAAAAAAGGAAATGCTTCAGAACCAGCTGAAGCGAGAGGGGAAATTCATATAGCCAAGAAACAATATGCAAAAGAAGGCTGTGGTTATGTATATATTTTTAATATTTGATTGCTTTCTGCCATAATGATCTGGGTTCTACTTGCTGTTTGAGACAAGATTATATGCCCTCAACACACAGAGGAAAAAGGACACATAGAATAATATTCTGTTCCTGAAGAGAAATCCTGTTACATTCAAAGGATTACACCTGCACTCTAATTTAGGATCTAATTCAATATCTCACAATTTGAATAAGATACCTAACCTGCCCAAGCGCTTCCACTCATTTCAATTGCATTTCTGTATGTTTGCCAAAGATCAATAACTGAGGCCTTGAACATTTCTCCTGTCTATACATATAATTAGACGACATAATTCCTTCATTTTAGAACATGGTTCCCTGCATAGATGCTACTCCTTTCTTCATCCCCACATGTCTTCTAGAATTCATTTAAGATCAAAATACCTATTGGTGGGAAATGGAGTACGTTGCTCCTGCTGACTACAGCTATGCTGCTAAATAACATGGAGCAATGGATCAGTCTTAGGGCCAAGTCCAGGTCAAAAGGCACAAATGGGATTGCACACATATGTGCTAAAGAGGGCTGTTTCTACACCTTGAGCCAAAGAAAACTCATCTGAATGGCCAGAGCAAAAGAATGAATAAACAGTGAAGCATCTCAACTACCCTGGAGATGACCACAACTTTGCCCCATATATCAACAGTTTCAAAGCCTCTGCCTCACAACATGCCTCCTGTATAAACTAAGCGTCCACTCGCAGTGTTACATTCTGGATCAGGCTGAAGTAACCATACAGAGCCCCGGCAGAGAGAGATCTGAGTCTAGGAAGTATCCAGCAATCAAAATACATTCTCTAAATGGAGATGGTTTTTTTTTGGGGGGGGGGAAGTGTATGTATGTTCACAAAGGGGAGCAGCAGCATCAGGAAGAACTGAAAACTGGGCCAGCACGATTCAGGTTTGCCAAGAGAAGTCCAAGAGCATCAACTGAATATAAGACAATGTGAATGAATATTTGCCTGAGGGCTTACTCCATGGAATAATTTTGCATAATAGCAGAGTATCTTCTTACCTATTCAGCAGTTCATAACTAGCAAGATAATTTTGTAATCTGGTAATTAACCTTCTTACGTGGAACCATGGTATTGTTGCACAAAATTCTTTGCTCAGTGTTGCTGGAAGAGGCAGGACTACAGTGAATTTACACAGTGGAATTATAAATGTTGAGTATCCACCTAATTCAGAGTACCTCCCCTTTGATGTGAAATCAGTGATGAGCACCAAGTACATAGCTGGCAACTGTTCAACAAAATTTCTGTTGTGCACTGGTACCTGTTTAAGAATCTATCAATGAATCAGAAAAAGCTTTAGGTTACATGCTGTAAGTGCTGTCACTGAAAACATGGCTGGTGTCATGGTGTAAAATATGAATCTTGAAGCCTCCTCAACCAGTAAGACATGATCTATGATGTCTCGATGTATCAGGGCACAAGATAATTGTGAATTGCCTGTAGCAGCAAGTACATCTCCCTGTCTCACATTCGTGCTAACAGATCATGTCAAATACGTCCTTGATTTATGCAGCATTTCTTATATAGGTATTGGCAACTACTCTTCCTAGGGCTGATGCCCAGTGTATATAATAACATAATGCTCCTATACTACAACACTGCATTATAATAATGTAAGAGAAAAAAACATCATAAACTACTGTTCTTCTGTTCTCCTCTTACACCCTAATGTGGAAGCTTGGGAAGCATCTCATAAGATCTAACACCCTGAGGAATCACCATTCAACAACTTTTGGGCATTTACTTATGAATATATGGCATATACTTATGAATATATGCATGGGTCATGCATCAGTTATAAGAAGTCTTTAGGCCAAGTGTTGAGTAAGAGTTTATGACCAGGTAAATGACTAGATCTTTAAAGTTTGTGTCCACCTCCATAACCGTAATAGCACATGAAACACTTGATTTATCTACTTTTCCCTGTCATTCATGCCTTGCATTCTCAAAATATTTCTCTTTTGTGTCTATCAAAATATTTTTTCCCCCATTTCTAATTATTTCAAATAATATGTGGAAAGTGCTACGATCCAGAAATTGTTGGTTTTGTACAATGGTGCTGAGTTGTTGCATTACATGCCCTTGAGTCTGATGTGAGGAAGTAATGAGACATTTAACTTTGCAAAACCCACAAGATATTTTAAGATATTATAAGAAAGAAGGACACCAAAGGCTTTTTGGGAGCTTGCCTTGAACTATGTTATGAACATGTCCAGTTTTGGGTTGGGTTTTTTTCAAAGGAAACCAGCTAATTCATAATAATTATCATCTTCAGAATGAATGAACATTTGTGAGATTTGCATAATTAAGGGGTTAGAACCCATGAGTGAACTGGGAAAATGAGTTATCTGAACCTGTACTCATAGAAGACCAATGTGTTGCTACTCTACAAACATTTAATTACTGATACTTTAACTCTCAAGAGCGTTTATCCAGAAAAGAATGCTACTTTCTCATACCATAGTGAAAAGTCTCATAATGTATTCATGAGTAGAAAAAAAAAAAGAAACTAACCATGTAGTGAGAAATGGTGAATTTTCTTCTATTGCAAACATCCATTCGAAAGGAAAGATTTTACATGATCTTCCTTTAACATAAGCAAAGTTCTTTAAAAATTTTACTACATACAAATTTATTAGTGAAATTTCACTCCATGGAATGTTTCTCCCGGAACAATAGCAATGAAATTTATCCAGTAATTACCAAAAAGTGCTTGCCAAAAACAACTTGTTTATTTCTCTTGCTTTGTTAATTGTTTTATCTCTATACGGATTTAAGGACAATCCTATATTTTAGTATTTCTTCTACTCAGGACACTACTTTATTTCCTTTTTGTGTGCTCATCACTCCTTCTTGCACCAAACCCAGTTTTAATATGTACATGCTTCTGAGAGACAAAAAATTTTCTCTGCTGTTTTCACATGATGTCACAGATTTCAAGGAATTTTAGTGTCTTATTTAAGACTGAAAAAGATCTATCTCTGGAAGATGAAAAATCCTCAATGTTCAGGCAAGAAGGGAGCAGAAAAAGAAAGTTCATATTTCTCAGCTTTTGAATTGTAAGATAGACTAGAAGAATTAGTTCAAAGACATAGAACAGAGCTTTCTGAAGAAAGGCATAGAAGCATATTTTGTTTTCTCCTGGATTTCCATATAGCTTACAAGAGTTTTTCTGGTTTTTGACTTACAACCGATGTTTCATCTGCTGTTTGAATCAGTAATAAGAGTAAAGGTTTGGAATCTTTGTACAGGAAGTCAGTAGTCAGAGCTCGATATAATATCAAGTGAAATTTGAAAATAGAACCCCTATGGTTATTTAAAGACTGTTTGAATTTTTTACTTCTGTGTGTTTGATTTGTTAAAATACCCTATGTCTTAATCCTGCCTTGCGTATTATTAGAAGAGAGATACTCATACATAAATATAAGCTTGCCATCTTAGAATAGCACCCACAGAATTCTCAGCTATTAACAACAGTACATGCTGAATATGTAATTTGGTTTAGGCATGATTGGAAGAAGAAACGGAAGAATAAAACAAGTTGCATTATCTACCATTTTGTTCTACATCTTGCATTTTCTCTATTGAAGGCTTCCATTATTAGTATGGAAAAAAAAGGAATCTTTTCCTTTTTCCAGATTGAGAAGTATCTATGATCTCATTTAGGCATTTCAGTCAGTTTCATAATGATAGTTGAAATTAATTCAATCCTAGCCACAGTTACGTACAATTTGTGAAATAAAAATGTAAGAAATACAGCATTAAAAAGAATGCTAATTGCAAAGACTAGAAATAGAGATGACTGAGTTCTTACAAGATGTGTTTTTGTACACTGTTCCCAAAAGCCTGTATATAAATCTACATTCCAGTAACTAAATATGGTTTGGCTTTCAGAATGCTGAATCACTCAAGAAAGCTGTTGACATAATTGAAAGCCAGGGAAACTTGCACTCTCTGAAAATAAAGCCACATTTTCTTATATGCATAATTTTACCACATTTATTGAACCATTTCAATCAGAAATTATCTAACTCTTCTTCATAAATTTGCCTGCTGAAATATTCTGTTTTATAATCCGTTCTTTCCAACATGATTTTACCACCTGTATAGTGAACAACCAGTATCCATAGAGCAAACTTAAGATGAAACCGAATCAAGCCAAAGATCCAAATCTAGTAATTATTTCCTGAGTGCATAACAAAAACTGGAGCAGTTGTTCCTGAAATCTTAAAACTCTAAGGAATTTGGTCTACTATTCTACACAGCTGGCTGAAGTCCAGACTCATTCATATTTCACAGAAATTTGAGCAGGAATATTTTTATAAATGTTTACTGCATTACCTCTCAGCTGGACAATCTCCATGTTAAATGAAAGGATTAAACTATATGTTAGCTGAACCCTGAGGCTTCTAGAATTCTGTTTTGCAAATTATAACTAAGAAAATATTAACTGCATTGGCAAGAAAAAAATAGCAACAGTAATGGCTTAATGGACAGAACAGCTGTTTTGCTGTTGCTGATACTCTATTTGCTATTTAGAGCTCATCAGACCTAAAAAAATATACTTTTTAACCACTAAATGCTCACCATTATAACAAATAACCTTGAAAGCTAAAGGAAGAATTTTACAGTCTTTTTTTTAACTAGATGTTAAACCAAACACACTTTAATTATTTACATGAATCCAATGTTGTCCCCTGAGCAGAATTTTTCCATTCTAGCTTTTGGAACAATCTTTTTTTTCAAATTCCAATTACATGCATCCTTATTAATACAGAGTTTGGATCTGTAGAGATGATAACAATCTACTTTCTTCTCTGAGTAGCCTCTTTCAAACTGTACTGGGCTTATATGGCAGGAATTCAGTAGCAGCAGAAGCTTCACTGATGGCTTCTGTGAGAAGATGCCAGAACCTTCTCCTAAGTCCAATAAAGCCAATGCCAGCTGGGTCCAAGACAGACTTACCACTGGTCAAAGCTGAGCCTCTATGAAAACATATTTAAGAATAGGGAAAAGTCTGCTGCTTAACAACAGCTGGAGACATAAGTGAGAAGATGTGAGAGGAGCAACTGTGCAGACACCAAGGTCAGTGAAGAGGAGGAGGAGTTGCCTCAGCTTCCACAGCAGAGATTCATCTGCAGACCATGGTGAAGACCATGGTGAGGCAGCTGTTCCCTTGCACCCATGGGGGTCCATATTGCAGTAGAGGTCCATCTGCATCACATGGAGAGTCCCACACATGAGCAATGGGTGGGATGATGCACATGGGTGTTTCCCAAAGGAGAGTATGATTCTGTGGAGACCTCATGCTGGAGCAAGTTCCTGGCAGGACCTGTTGATTCATGGAAAATGGAGCCATGCTGAAACAGACTTGCTGGCAGGATTTATGACCCCACGGAAAGCAGCCACAGGAGCAGCCTGTTTCTGAAGAGCTGCAGCCAGCTTCACCCAGCAAAACAGACCCATGCTGGAGCTGTTCATGAAGGACTGCAGCCTTTGGGAACAGCTCATGTTGGAGAAGTTCATAGAGGACTGTCTCCCAAGCAAGGGATCTCACACTGGAGCAGTGTGTGAAGAACGTGGGGAGGAAGGAGCAGCAGAAACAATGTGCAATGAACTAACCACAACATCCATTCCAGTCCCTCTGTACTGCTTGAGAGAAGGAGGTAGAGAAGCTGTCAGTGAAGCTGAGTCTGGGAAAAAGGGAGAGGTAGGTACAAGGTGTTTTCAGATTTGGGTTTATTTCTCAATGTCCTATTCTGATTTGATTGGTGGTAAATTTACATAATTTCCCTGAGTCTATTCTGTTTTACCTGTGATGACAATCGGTGAGTGATCTGTCCCTGTTCTTTTCTCAAACCAAGATTCTTTTGTTGTGTTTTCTCTCCCCTGTCTAGCCAAGGAGGAGAGTGATGCAGTGGCTTTGGTGGCCAGCCAGTCAACACACCATACCCACGGAAAAATGTAGTTAGTATAAGTTACAATTATCAACCTATAAGTGAACTCAAAACACAGAGAAAGTAGCCATCATTGTGAGATTTATTACTTTCCAGTAAAATAGAAGAAAATATAGAAGGACTACAACCACTGGAAGGAAAGAAAGTGCTAAAGCCAAAGCCAAAGGAGGTATTACCTGCTTCAAAGAAAAACTATAAAAAAAAAAACAACAACCAAAAAAAAACCACAGAGTGAGAAGAAAGGCTAGATCCTGACTAGATCCTGGCCAAGAGCTTGTTGCTATACCCTGGACACTTGATGTATGGCCTAAACCAAAATTCCTTTGCTCTGGGTAGATGCACAGGAGAAATACCAACCAGATATTCTCAATAGGTAAAAATCACACAAAAGCTTACTGTCAAACTATGGAAAATTAAGGAACTTTTGTAAATTATATAGATCATTAAATAAATAACATAAAACATCACAATATTGACTTAGCCAATGAAATTTAACAACCTTTAAACCCACTCAATGTTAATTTCTATGAAAAGAGAGTTAGAAGGATAAGAAAGGGAGAAAACCAGAATGACAGGAAAGACAGAAAAATAGACATATAGTTACCAACTCCTGGATTCCAGAGATGTAATGGGTAGAAAACCTCAAGATGAAGATGCTCTTGCCTTGTGGTGGGCCTTCTTAAACCCTTGCCCCATCATGGGCCTTCCTCCCAGGTGGGACTTCTGGTCACTTGGCCACTCAGTGGCTGAGTTAGGCAACACTGGGGGGGTTGCCTCCAGTGTGCTCTGATTGACAGACACGGCCTGGCTGGGGAGTATGGGGAGCAAGCCATCACCTCACCAGAGAAAGGCCTGACCCACCCCTTATTACACGCATTCCAAGCATCCCAGTATGTCTCAACACAGACTGCTATTTCCAGTTTCTGACACTTGCCAACTTCTTTTTTTAAGAGGGCCTACATATCCTGCCCAATTTTGCACAGCTGTACATCTATCTGAAGAAATGTGTTCACTGGAGGACACAAAAACCCATTGCCTGTACTGGAAAACAGAATAAAAATATTGAATCATATTTCATTTTTTCCCACAATATAAAATCATCAGGTATAAAATCATCACCTCTTTTTCTTTTTCCTTCTGCTGTTACCTTTTTATTTCTGTGTCATAAACACAGATAAATAAATCACCATCTGAATCCCTTTATTTATGGGCAAGACATAGCTATCATTTTGCAGTTTTAATGATAATTTGTATATTCTCATTCAATATTTATTTTTCACCAAACTGTAAAACAGTTTATGTGACAATTCTATGTTACAAATATTTTAAGGGAGAAAAAGTACTTTTAATGGTGGTGTCTTTTTTTAAAATAAATTTTTCCATCAAAACCATTGAGCCGTTTCTACTTTCTTTTTATACAGTGTTATCATCATTCTTTGTGCAATCATCCAATGGGACCATTTAATGATAATTTTGCATCAAAGCAAATTAATGCCAGTTATTAAAACAACCAAATTACTTCAGTCATTGTGACAATGAGAAGCATTTCTGTTTGTTTGGGATTTGTTGGAAACTGAGCTCAAATTTCCATTCTTAGTGGGATGAATTTCTTTGTAAGAGCTTTATATTCAGGAGGCAAAGTTTTGTCTTACTCTATGAAGACATATTCTGGCATATCACAGGAAAGGCATTTGGCACCTTGTGCAGGAGATCTTATCGTAAGAGGGGACGTGAGAACTAAAAACACTATGAGGCAATATAATAACTAAAGGAGATATTGTTTGATATCAGTCAAAATTACTCATTTGTAAAATAAATTGAGATAGTTTCAGACCAAAAAATGGAAAACAGAGATTGCTTGGGTAATCTGACAGGCATACGTAAAAAGCTTCAATGTTATACGCAGACTTAAGGCACTGAGATGAGTAATTCATGGGCATAAAACTTGATAGTAGAAAGAAAATTAGTACTTCTGGTTCACACATGAGATCAAGTTATTTTGAAAATTCATGGTGATGTATTCTATATTTCCTCAATTACTCATTGACCTATGTATATTTTTTTCCCATCAGGAATGTATCTCTATGTAAAGCAACTGTATTCAAAATACAAATAAATATAAGTAAAGGACTTTTACATATCTAATGACTATTAATAAAGGATTTTGGATGATGGTTCTTGACTGGCCACAGTCATATTCAGTCCCTTCCAAATATTTCTTTAGATAAACTAAATTGTAATCTTTTCTTGACCAAAAAAGAAAGACCATTTTAATCTTCTTTTCTTATTTCCAAAAGAGAAAAAACACAATACCTATATCTGTTCTATTACATTTTTGAGGGTCAAGACAGAAAGTTAATAACTTTCTCTTGCCCATTTGCTCTGACAGCTGGTGGTCAATTAGCATTCCCTCATCCCATAATTGGAATCGCTGATTACAAACCACTGTTGCTAAGACTCAAATATTGTGGCTCATTTGCAACTTCACTGCCAGGTGAGATTAAGGGAAATGTCCCCCTGGTTAAACAACCAGGAGCTGTGCCAAACTATAATCAGTCTTTTGCATACATCAGAGACTTACAAACACAGCAGAATGATTGTATATGCAGCAGCTGCAAGTTAAAGCTGAATCAAATTCTTCAAACATATGCAGTTTGCCAGATATCCAACCACTCTTGCGAATGCCAGTATTTCATTACTTGGCAAGTTTTCTAAGACACAGAGCTAACACAAAGTACAGGAATACCAAATTGTCCACACAATATGTAAAAGATTTCTTAACCAAATACAGAAGATAATTCTGATTCTTCTATTGATGAGACTATAATTGTTGTTCCCTCTGCATTCGGTCTTCAGAATAACTAATCCTGCATCCTGGTAAACACTGAGTTCGTACAAAATTCAAATTCTGAAATAGTTTCTCCATGAAGAACTACTTAGCATAATGTTATCATGTTATTTTTTTACCAAAAGAAGTTTAGCTTACATTGAAAATCAGCTGTGAAGTACAATTCTTTAGGGGTAAGGGAAGGACTGGGGGTAGGGAGCCTATAGGGAACTTATTCATAACTCTTGTAAGTAGTGATGTCTAAGATGAGGAATATGGTCACTTAGTAGATGAATAATGTTTTGATTCTTCCATCACCTTTTTTTACCTCTTGATAAAGCTCAAATGTTCCATGCTCCTGTCTAGGGGCGCATTTGACAACCTTTTTTTTTTCTTTTGAGGGGTATTATTGAGGTAGAAACATTACTGTACTCTAGGAACTAACCAGGGAACCAGAAGACTGTAGTTCTGTGCTTCATAAATACAAATTCCTGATCTGATGATGATTCCTTTTCTCTAACATTTTTTTTTTCCTTTGTCTCACTTTGTTTACATTACAGACTCTTTAGGACTAAGATTCTGTCATGTTTTTGCTACCATTCCCAGCACACTGAAGATCAATGAATGGGAGCTACCATCTGCTGACACAGTTCATCCAATAATTGGAAGTAGTTTAGCATTCAGCTCATTCTTTCAGAGGACAGTACCTAAAAACGTGCATAAATGTTTTTATGTTTTCAGTGTTTTCTTCAATTTTCAGAGGAGCCTGTTGAAATCCTCATCTTTATTAGCCGTTAGTTTGAAGTGAGCTTGCTTCTTGAAAGTAATCAATATGGTTAATGTTCTGTTATGTTCAATAGGAATAAGATTACTGTTCACTTCACAGCAGTCCGTTTCATTCTGAAATGTGCCAAGTAGAGGCCAAAAATCTTAACAGAGTGTTTACAGCATATATGCCTGTCCTCATGCTTGATATCCTTGCCAATCTCTTATCCTCTTACATTTACATGTAGGGCTCATGTGTTGAAATGTGCATTTCTTAAGGTCTGGTGAGTCTGTGATTTCAAGTGACACACACTGGCTTTAACTAGATTGTTTTCCAGTGATGTCTCATGGGCTCTAGCTACTTCTATATCAAATGCTTCAACTTCCCTGATAAAACTATAGGGGCATCAGTGGAGGAAGTGAGTGTCTGTCAGAATTTCTTACTTCCCTTCTCCAGCTTGTATTCAGAATTTTAAATTGAGAGCAACATTGCATCCACTGAGGAGATTAACTTGCTTCATTAGCAAGACGGATGTGAATAGTCATGGGTGGAGCAGTGATGAGAAGATTAAACTCTCAACTACCCCAGAGCGTATATAAAGTGGTGCTTCAAAGTCAGCATCTGGAACAATGAGTGAAGACATAAAATGCATTATGTATAAAGTTTTGACTGTTGGCAACAGTGATGGGAAGAACAGACCCACTGGAGGGAGAATGCCTGTGATAGATAGAAAATGATAGGTGAGATGAGTCCATTGACTACTTTAAAAATGTTTAGTAAATTGACTATATTATTTTTCAGGAATAAAGGTATGTCTTGTTTGTAAAGAAGAGACCTATTAGATATGCAAATTAGCAAAAAATTCCTATCTATATTGTAAGATTATTACTGTTTCTATTTCTGAGTAGAAAATGATGGACATACAATAAGCATATCTTCAATGAAAAAATCTTGTGCTATTCTTACAATATTTTCACTGTTATTGAATCCAATTTATTGCTTTCTCAGACAGTCTTAAAATACTAGTTCAAAAAAAAAGGTATTTTTCTGGGCAGTACAAAATGGAATGATTGTCCTTTTGGGTAGATTCAAAGACCTCATTTCCAAAGAGAGCGAATTAATCTAGAGTATCAAATGTCAAAATTTTCTCTGTGGGCTTTGAAAATTTAAGTCCAGATGCTTTTATTATTTTTAGTGTGTTAATTTGTGGGTTTTTATATATCATATTTTCTGTAGAAACAACACTAAATGGACAAAACCAGGTTACTCTGCCTTATCAGTCCCCGACGTGTATTTTTGTAGACAAAAGGATGGCCACTGCAGAAAGACACAGTTAATAATACAGAAGTCCAAAACAACATAAAAAAGTAATATCCCAAGAACATTTATTTGTACACACTGGCTATCAAAGGGACATTATGAAGTAATTTAGACCTAGATATTAGCGCTATATACATCTGGCATTAGTTTAAATGAATCATCTCAAATTGCTTTAGCTTTTGGATATTCTTTGACACCACCACAGTATACTGGAGGAGTCTCAGTGACTGGAAACCTGTTATAGTTCTCTTATAGCTCTCCTTGGCTACTATTTTTTTTTTCTGGCAGTGTTACAGACCTAATAGGACTTGCATTTTCATTCCATTGTTAGTAATATACAAGTAAGAAATGAGGTCTTTTTGTGGTGTTTTGTTGTTTGGGTTTGTTGGGTTTTTTTACTGTGTCTCAACTGTATCATATTCTTATTAAAATTATTTTTTTAAAATAGTTCCAAGTTTGATAAATTTAGAATTTTCAGTTCAGAAATAACAATAAACAACAGTTAAAGATACTAATGCCTGTTTAACAACATGTAACTTAAAAAAAACCCTACTGGTAATTCATTCAGATTTCTTGCTTCTTATGCCAATGGTTTTAACCTTGACCTGGAAGGACCACACCCTCCAGAGATTAGTGGTAATTACATTTCAGACTTAAATCATCTCCATAGAGCAAACACTGCCAATTGAATCATATTATGCTGAACTACATAAAAATGATGCCAAATTATGTGCAGATACTTTAAAAGCAACTTGTTTATAAAAAGGTAAGTGGCAGAGTATATTATACTGTAAAATAAAGTTAGTGATAAAAAAGACAGTTTCACAGGACATTGTATGTAATGATTATCTCCTGCATTGAGGTCTATTTCAAATGGTTTATGGAAGGAAAAAACAGAAGTTAAGAGTATGTTTATAGCTCTACATAAGCATTTTACCATTGGCTTATAAACCCATAGCTGGAAAGAACTTCAAAATAAACCTTCTCCTCTAACTGACTTCAAGCTCTAGGTCTGGTGCAACTCACCTAATAAGATTGCAAAATCTCCTGCTGTTAGTTTTACTTCTACTTTAATGTGAGTTGTCTAGTTAGGACAAATATTGGTGAAAACATGGTTGGCATTTAATGGTCCATAGACTACCTGGAGGCTGGTAAAGTGGGGATCTATCCTGTTTGAGATATTTTATTTATACCTGGAGGAGGTGATAGAATATGTCCTTGTCAAGTTGGCAGATAACATCAGTTTTATTGCTTTTCAGCAATATTCTAACCGGCAAATATTTTCACCTGCAAGTAGAAAAGTCATAGTTTGCACTTCTCCAATAAAAATACTAAGCACTTTCATAAGTAATTGATAAACAACGTCTCTCTGAACATAATGGATAAAATTGTTCATAACTTTGTGTTTTCAAGCAACTCATACTCATAAGTTTGTCTCTCATAATTTTTGTCTCACAGTTTGAACAGGTTCAATAAACATATTAATTCTAGTTTATGCTGCTGCTTCTACCTTTTAAATTCCAAGAAACAAAGTTAGTCTTTGTGCTGAGAACTTCTAAATTGAAATACACTTCAAATTTTGTGTCTTTAATTTCCAATCAAAGGTTGCTAAAATAACTTATTATGGCTTTCCTTGGTTTGCCTACTAAACCTGTTTTTCTAGAGCTCTAGTCATAATGGGTTTTGTTATTGAAATGTAATAACCTCTTAACTTTCTGAACGACTCAAAGACTTTCGTGTTCACAGAAGACAAGGTTTCATGGAACAAGTTTTCTATTATTTGAACTGTGATCTCAGAAAAGACAAATACATGTTATCTCTGTTCATTGGGTACTAAAAGCATGGTCTATCATTTAGCTCAACTGACAAATCAGCAAATTTAATTCATTCATTGATCTGCAAGGCAAGAATGGCAGAGGCTAAGTGTCTTTGGGCTCCTCTGGGTTCTTGTAGACTATCTCTTTTCAAAATCTGTAGCAATTTGTCCTAGGTTTGCTCACAGGGAAGCAAAGCCTACAGCAGTATGGACAAGGCTAAAATGCTATTCTATGCATCATCTTCCCAAGAGCTCAGCTTCCATTAGGCTGTGAGTTATATTGAACAATAAACGTATGATGAGTGCTCTAGTTCTAAAAAAAAAAGAAAAAAAAATAAAAAATCTATGGCGTGTACAAGTGTGAGGCAGAATGCATTTTTCTGACCACATGGTGATGGATAAGATTTACTAAATTTCCTTTTTTTTTTTCTTTTTTTTTCCTGGCAGACTTATTCTTTTAAAAGTGCTCTAGAAGTGTCTTGAGGAAAGTCTTTAGATCACACTGAAAGACAGTGTAGCCTAAGAATTAGAAGTCTCTTTAACACTGCAATAAGTGTTGACCTCATTGATCACCCTAAAAACATGAATGTAGGCAATGATGGCAAGATCATTTAAGCAAGCAGGGAATGCACTGGCAAAGTATTAGATACAGAAGGAGCTGGGAGGGAATGTTTCCACTCACACTTTTGATTATTCTAATTTAATTAGCAAATTATATTTTAGTCCTAGTTGAAGAACCCATGCCTTCCTGACAAATTAGATGCACACTTCTCTAATCAGAGGACTAAAAAGCAGGGGAAGAATACGAGAAAATATTGAAAAATACTGAGAGGTTCCTTTAGGACAAGGGTCTCACACTGAAGACTACATTCTGTGAAAGAAAATACGAGAAAAGGTCTAAGGAGGAAGCCAGAGGAATGTAGCAAAACAGAAAGAGGAAAAGCTTCAGAGAGGAAAAAACAATTTTTCTGGGGTTTTGCGTTGTCTCATTTTTAATCCAGCATGTTCAATGCATTATTCTCTTTTTCTAAAAGAGAAAGTTGTCTATTTCAAGTTACCTGTTTTTGTTCTGGATTCAAAAACGATGCCATCTTACACTCTCCCTCAGATTTCTCTCCTTTGGTCAGGAGTCACTTGGGAGCTGTGAGAATGGTACTCTAAAGTTCAGTAGTTACCTGCTGAGCAGAGCAACTCTACTGTAGCATTGAGAGTTACTGGGTTTTTTTATTCCTCATACTCAGACACTTCCATCAGTCTCTGATGTTACTAGGTATTCTTTCTGATATATTCATTTCTCAGACCAGAGTTGTTTGAGTGGTTGTACTTGGAAAAATAGAAGTACGATCCTTTCAGCTTCTTGTGCTCAAATTTTTTTTTCCTGAAAGGATAAATGCAAGCATTTTGTTGCAGTAACTGTTCGATTTTAGGGTAGAGGCTTTACTTCATTGTTGTGAAAGTGTACATTTTAGACATAAGAATAATTCCAGTTTTTCACTCTATTTTATGTGGATAGAGAAAGGATAAGAAAAAAAAAATCTGTTGATTCTCAGCCATTCTGCCAACCTGCCTGATTTTTACCTTTTCTTGCTATTGAGGGGGGTGGGAGAGTTGTTGCTAAAGTAGCTCACCTCCTGCCGTAAATCAGCGTTACTTTCACAACTTTCTCTTGGTATCATCTTCTGAAAGCAAATTATGAAAAATAACTCCACCCATTCAGAAATATTCATCTCAGTGAATGTTTCAAAATTTATAGCCTTAAATTCACTGGCTGAATTATAAAAGGAGGAGATGTATGCACATTTGTTCCCCCAAAAAACACAAAATAAAACCTAAGACTATAAAGAAATTTTAATGCAGTAATTTTCTGGAACTTCAATGTGAATTTCAAAGGTAGTTTGTCCCATGCTTCATTTTTTGCTATACTTGACACTGAAAGGTGTTGTATATACCCATGGGAAATTTCAGGGATGATAATCCATAGGCAATCTGCAGGGGAACAGCTCATGTGGCCTTGCTCTCCTTACAGTCTCCACAGCAGTTTCCATTACAGAGTCCTCTGCCAGTACTGGCATGCCGAGATCTCAATTTATTTCATGTGGAGCACATGAAATATCTGAAATATGTATCTCTGATTTTTTGATCCAACATGCCAAACAGAACTACCAAGAGCAGCCTGTGGTCTGTTGTCCACTTTCCCCTGGGCTGGGTGGCATGGATATTGGCAAGAGCGTGCCTGAAAGGTCACAGCTGGTGAAGCCCCACCAGAAGGACTTGAGCTCTGTGCTTCAGGAGCACCCTTCTTTCCTGTCATCTGATAACTCTGGGGACAGATCACACACAGGGGCCAACAACACCTGCAGTGTCGCTTAACAGGTTTTAAAAAACTTGTGAAGTCTGAGAGAGTGCTAAGGGAAAAGAGCTGACAAAGGAGCTGAGTATATCCTGTCGTATACAATTATGGTATGGAGAATGCTGGAAATGTGGGCAGGAGGAAGGTCTGTGGTTTGTAGCAGCAGCATATAGAGAGATAAGGAAATACACGGTACCTTTCAGAGCAACCTAAGAGATAGGACTTTTTTGATAGAGCAACCTAAGTTTTTATATTTTTCTTGATATAAAAAGATCTGCAGAAATAATCTTCACTTTTAAATCAGTTGAATAAAGAATTTATAAATAAACATGGAATAAATATATTATTAAAACAAATAAACAATCTTTTTATTACTTATTTTAAATTTCATTGCAAGTTGGTAAAATGTCTGCTCAAATCCAGTAATAATAGAGACAAATTCTAAGTATTCACAGTTATTTATGTGGTGGCGTTTTGGACTAGATACCATGGCTGGTGAAATTTCACTATTCAAGAAAAATAATGTATTATTGACAACAAAGCTTCACTTTGTGGACTCAAACCTCTTTCTTTGTTATTTCCATGCCTGATATTAAGCTGTAAGGCAAGTACCAACCCCATTAAAAGCTGCTTTCCAATTATTTGGTAAATATACTGTACAAGGAGCTATCCACAACTTCAAAGATTAATTACTAGGCAAAGTGAAGCTTGCATTTTTCAAGATAAGACAGAAATGCTGAAGGAATTATATTAATACAGTACATGACATGGTACTTATGTGATCATGGCTGAAAAAAACAGGAGATGCAGGAAAGTATAACGAAGAAATAGAGCCTATACTTCATTAAATTGCGCTTTTTTTTTTTTTTTTTTAATAGGTATAGAGAGTATATATCATGCACCATGCTTTCCTGGTCTAATTTTATTAAATTAAAAAAAATGGGAAAAAAGTCTATTTTTTTTTCTTTTCTTCCTGCTCTCTCTTGCTTTATACTGATACTATGTCTTGCCTTTTGCATTAGAAAATTCTCTAAGATGAGATTATCACCTCTTGTATATTTTCAGAGTGCTTTGCACAGAGACATCAGCCTGGCTGAGGCTTGCTCTGCTGTGAATAAAGACACATTGTTAGACTCACTGGGATGTTTCAGCTGTGTTAAACCACTTTGACAAGGCAAAGCAAATGCAAATGTAAATGTAGTTGTTGTAGATAGCTAAATCAGATTTATTGAAATTCTCATCCACTAGAGAAATCAAGGTGAATAAAACATCCAGTAAACTGCACCCAAATTCTTAATGGTAGACTGCTTACTGCAGAAAAAAAAAATTAAATGTATAAATTGGAGAGAGGAGGGGGAATATAAGTTAAAATCAAATTTAATAATATTTCTTAAAAAAACCCATCACAATCCTATATATATAATATTTCACTGGACCTGATCCTAGTCTAATAGTGGAAGTGCAAATATTGCTTTACACAGTAACCTCAGAAGTTTTCCAGAATACATTTTTTCATCATAATTTTGTACTTTTTTTTCAGTATTTCCTCTTTGACTTAGGTATACAGTGAAACTGACTGATGTAATAGTTAGCTGAAGTGTTAGCCTAAATCACAGAAATTCCACATATTTAGTTTTTATCTTAAGCTAAAATGCTTGTTGTGTATTTATATTTTATATAAATTTTTGATTTAAATGTATCATGCTTTATGGGAACTGAGGGAACAATAAGGCCAGGTTGCCAGAAATGCACAAAACAGCTGACATCACAGCTCACTGAATATGAAAATTATTTTCAATTTTGTATATATGTATTCAAACCCCTGTCTTATTTTACATGACTATTTTAGTACTATCAATCTATTTGTTAGATTAAGAAACTGTTCTATAGGGATTCAGTATTGTAATCTTTTTTTGTGCAGAGAAAAACAATGTTTTAAAAATTGTCCTAGTTGCTCCCATTTTGTCTTCAAAAGACTTTTCTGCCTTAAAATACTGTTATCTTTCTTTCTTTCATTTTATCCCCTGATATGTGCTTTGCACTTGACTGAATTTCTTTGGCTATGTATTCTTCCTTTCTTTACTCATTTCCTTCTTAAGGGTAGTATTTAAAAATTTTCAGCCTTCATCTGTCCTTAGCAAATTAGAATTTTCCTTTGCATATTATATTTCCAAAGAATGCATGACAGTATAGATGCAATGGTTTTAAGGCACAAGCCTGGGATGGCCACAAGGAAAGAAATCATTAGTGAATTTTGCCTATCATCTTAAATTAGTGCTACAGAAATCTTTACATATATATATATTTAAAATTGTATTATAGAAAAACTTTAAAAATACATTTTTCTACATTGGGGAAACAAAATAATACAAATTCCCTCAGTGATATAGGAAATACACATGGCAGAAAAGATAATCAACCAACCAAACACAGAATAAATCATGTGTTAAAGAATCTTGTGGGTTAAAAAAAAAAAATTAATTTGTATGGTATTGCAGTGTATTTGCTCTGTTATGTCTTGAGCTTGCTCTGCTATCTTTTGAGCTACCTTACCAGTATTGTTTATTTCTTCTGTGAAAAAGTTCCTTTTTCCTAGTCCTGCTGTGATTGTGTATATGTAACATCCTGAGGCTAGCACAAATCAAGAATGACATGTTGCTATTTATAGCAAAAAAAAAAAAAAAATCTTATTGGATTTTATAAGGTAAATAATAATTTTTTAAAGCTTGTGAAAAAACATATTTTGCATATAAACCTCTGTTGTATTTTTATGCTCATTCTTCCTCCCCTCTTCAATTTTAACATTTAATAATCACATCTTTTGTTTGATCCTCTCCTAAAAGCTTTGGGAATGGAACTGTTACCCTCAAATGACATTAATGATAAGAATATAACATAAGTCAGGCTTTCCTGGAGAGACGAGTGTAGACCAACATGTCTTCATACAGATGATCAGAGACATATTTAGGGAGAGTGCATAAGCCTGATCCCTGGCTGTGATCCGTTCCCATCATTCCTTCTCCCAAGTTCATGATTATTGAATTAAGGATTCTAATATGTGTCTATTTGCCCATTCCTTTCACTATACATTTATTCTTTACTTGTTCATTCACCCATGAATTTGAACCTGCTGACACTGGCTGCGTCTATTATTTCCTGACAGCAAGTTCCAGAATTTCATTACCTGCTGTGTAAAGCAATACTTTCTTTTACTTGTTGTAAACTGCTTTCGTTGAGGTTATTCTAGGTTTAATGTTATGGTATTTGATGAATAAAAACTCCTGTTCACTTTATCTAACGCTCTAATAGTGTTTTAGACCTGACTTTGTCAATGGTTTTGCCTCCAAACCAAAGCCCTATACTTATTTCCAAAAGTCCCAAACAAAATGATCAAATTATGGAACAGCCGTGCGAGGATGACAGGACATATACTATCTCATATCACTAATCTTTGGTATACCTTTTGAGTGTGTTCAGAATTACAGAATAGCTGAGGTTGGGAGGGACCTCTGGACATCACCTGGTCTATCTCTTCCACCCTGCTCCACCATCACCATCCTGCTCTTTCTGTGAATTACGAGGAAGAACACCTGGTGTTCTTCAAACAAATTCCAGAATGAAGATAATACTTAATCTCTCAGCCCATGTGGGATGGTAGTGGCATTGAGCATATGCAGTGCAGGTCTGGAGATGCCAAAAAATGATTTCTGGAGTGACATCAAGACAAAAATTTTGAGTTTTTGTAAAGGTTTGTCTGGCTTCTCCATTCCATTCACTTAGGCACCAGTCCCTTTTTCCATTGGCCATTAAATCACCTTTTAATAGAACACCTGACAGTAGGTTCTGCATGCTACCATGGTGTCTTTTGCAAATAAAGGTAAACAGTGTGTTCATCTATGTATGTGGTGCATTCATAGACAAACGAGTGATGTGTTTGTGAATATATGTGCTCACAACTAAGTACCCATCTAACAACATTCTTTCTTTTTTCTTGTTTCAGAGTCAGCACCTTAACTCTGATTTGCTTTGGGATGTCCAGTGGCCTTTGCCTTAATCAAGAGTTTCCAGCAATCACATTATTTTCCTTAAAAGATGTCAGAAGCCCACGATTATGTGAGAGTACAGAAGAAATGCCTATAAAGGACAAACTGCAAGTGAGAGCTGCAGGACCATGCAAAATGCTTACTGTGACTCCGTTGTTTATCAATTTATAAATCTAAATTTCAGAGGACATTTTCCAGTTAAAAATACAAAAGAGGTAAATGCTTGTTCTACAGCAACTCTAGCACCTGTCACCACTGGTGAACACTGGAAGGTTGCATCAGATTCATCATTTACAGTTGATATGACTCATGGAATTTGTATCACAGCTTAGGACCGTGGGACATTATACAATGGCATATCATTGGCATAGTGACCTCAAAGGTAGATATCTAAGGTGTGCAGAAGTGGGACAAGATCCAGCAGGAGTTCAAAATGTCAACCTACAGACAAGAAAAGGGCTCACTCTAGTGGTACAAGCCAGCAAAACAACAAAAATGCTCTCTCTGCCTGGATGCCAACATCGCACAGCCTTAAAGGGCTGGGGAGAAAGGGAGGAATGAGACTAAAGTAAAGCAGGGTGATTAAATGCAACAAGACCCAGCAAAACGTGCAAATTTCATGATTGGGAATGTTTCAGGGGACCTGTTTGACAGCTCTTCACTGGATCATCGCAGGCTAAATTAGGAAAGCTTCTTCTTCCAACCCTACCAGACAAACATGGCTTGCTGTGGCAGTCAGGAGGACCAGAAATGGGGTAGTCCTCAGCCCCTTCTCTGGCTACATGAGAACATCTGGACAGATGACCCAAACATGCTAGTATCACCATGTCAGTTCCTTATTGAGACCTGAGAGCAAAGGTATCTTGCCAACCACTTCCTAGCACACCATAATATCTTATATGAAAACATATTCACTGTCCCCAGCAGGGTAATGCCTAGATATGTAGCTCTCTTGCTTGAAAGACAGAACAACAGCTGAAAGGGATACTCCACTACTTAGTATCCCAATGAAATTTCTCCTAACAGCTTTTAGTCTCTAATTCTATTTTATTGCTTGCTTGTTGCTATTGGCACAATGACATTCATTATTATTTTAAAAAAATTTGATTTTGGTAAAATATTTTCACAATACCTCTTTTTTTCAGATGACACTTGGTTTTGTCACACTGATTTCACTGACACCTTCAAAACAAACAAACAAAAACCAAACCCCCACAGAGGTTCACATAGCAACAAAAAATGTTTGTTGTTTCTTGTGAAAATATTACATTAGCCTTGCTTTGACAGTTCCACACTGTTAAAATCCACCATATTAAAGGAAATGCCTTTTTCTTTCACCACATTTTCTGCTTTATGTTCTGTATTCTATAAACAACATAGTACCAGTGGTGTTCCCCAGGGCTCAGTATTTGGGACAATATTGTTTTATTTCTTTATCAATGATCTGAAGGAGGGAATCAAATGCACCCTCAGACAGTTTGCAGATGACACCAAGTTGGGCAAGAGTCTCAATCTGCTGGAGGGTAGGAAGGCTCTGCAGAGACCCCTGGACAGACTGGATCAATGGACATGGGCCAGTGGTATCAGTTTTACCAAGGCCAAGTGCCAAATCCTCCTCTTCGGCCACAACAACCTCAGGCAGTGCCACAGGCTGGGGACAGAGTGGCTGGAAAGTGGCCCAACAGAAATGGACCTGGGGTGCTGGTTGAAAAGCACTGAACATGAGCCAGCGTGCACCCAGGTGGCCAAGAAGGCAAATGGCACCCTGGCCTGTATCAGGAATAGTGTGGCCAGCAAGCCTGGGGAAGTGATTCCTCCCCTGTGTACTGGTGAGGCACTGGTGAGGCCACACCTCGAGTGCTGTGTCCAGTTCTGAGCCCCTCGCCACAAGAAAGACATTGAGATGCTGGAATGGGAACAGAGCAGGGCAACAGAACTGGTGAAGGATCTAGGGAGCAAGTCCTAGGAGGAGAGGCTAAGGAAGTTGAGGTTGTTTCACCTGGAGAAAAGCAAGGCCCAAGGTGATCTTATCGCTCTCTACAACCACCTGAAAAGAGGTAAGGGCATTGATCACTTCTCCCAAGTGACATGTGACTGGACTAAAGAAAATTACTTCAAGTTGCACCAAGGGAGGTTTAGATTGGGAAGAATTTCTTCATGGGAAGGGTTATCAGGCACTGGAACTGTCTGCCCAGGGAAGTGGTTGAGTCACCATCCCTGGAAGACATAAAAATATCTATAGATGTGGTGCTTAGGGACATGGTTTAGTGGTGGATGAGGCAGTGTTAGGTTAATTGTGGGACTCAACGATTCCAAAAGCTTTTTCCAACCTAAATGACTTGAATAATTATATTAAAAAAAAAAAAAAAAAGGAATACAGGGGTCTAAGAACCTTCATATAGTATTCTCCCTTTCTGCTTTTTTGTATTTTTTTAAATCTGAATCTAAGTATAATTTTGCAGTTAATTTGATTTTTTAAAGCCTAGTTAAAGACTGAATGGAAAAATAAGAAAAAGCATTAAGAGAAATCAGAAGGTCCTTCAATGATAAGTGTAGATAAGCAGCAGAAAAAAACCCTAGTGCTTAACTGTTCCATAAACAATAATTTTAGTCTTGAAATTGGCTGTTTTAATGGTATGAACATTATAGTGAAAATATGGGATCTTATTTTCAGGAAATACTTGATTGGTGAAAAAGAGAGCCAGACTTCTCAGTGGTACCCAGTGAAAGGAAAAAAAGGCCATGCTCAAAAACTGAAACACAGTAAATTTCACTGAAATATAAGGTTTATTTATTTATTTATTTATTTATTTATTTATTTGTGCAATGGTAGTGAAACATGCTGTCCATATTATTGTTTCCATCCCTAGAGATACGCAAAACCTGATTGGACAGGGCACTGGACTGCCAGCTTTAAGCAGGGCAGGTAGATTAGATGATCTCAAGATCCCTCCTAATCCCAGTCCTCCTGCATTCCTGTTGTTTTAAATTAAAAACTAGATAAATTATAATGGCTTTATTAAAGTTACTTCAGATATGTATGTGTGGCTTAGGGATATCCCTACCACTGTTAGCTTTGACAGAACATGGCATCAGAGCTTAATATTTACAAATACAGTTCATATAACTCTAGATGTAAAAAATCGTTAAAACTAACAATAGAATTCACAAAGGAAAATAGTAAAATGGGGAAAAAAGCAAGGAAAAAAGGTAAATCTCTGCAACCATACCAGCCCAAAAGCATCTTATACTTGAGTGTCCATGTGAAGTTTCTTATTATACCTGTGTGCCCTGATGAGGACTAAAGGGGGAAACAAAAGAGTACATACTTCAAAGATAAACCTCTGTGTTCATGAGAAGAAGAGATATGATTTTATAATGGTGAAAGGCAGTGAAAGAAACACTTGATCAGAAAACATCCAAATGATCTGACCTCACAAAGAGTTTGGAATTAAAAAAAATAAATCAATTAAACATTGATTTAATTAATTATTTCTCCTTAAATAAAGACTCAAGTTCAAAAGAAAGGAGAGTGGCAAAAACATTCATAAATATCATAGAGATACCCTGCCACTTCAACAGACCCTTACTTACACTGACTATTCAAAAGAAGTATCAGTCAGATTAATTTTAGTTTTTTCATGTGAATAAATGAACCAGAAAGAAACAAAATGAACACCACTGAGAAAATGTTTTTGTTTCTTGGAGTTGGGTTGTTTGTTTATTGGAGGATTTTTTATCATCTTCAGGTTTTGGATAAGGAAGAAAACAGTTTAAAAGAGATGATTGTTTCTGAGCTTGGGGGTTTTTCATGCAACCATTACTTTTATATTTCGTGGTTTTTTCTTTAGCATTGTGTAGAAAATAGGAAAGGTGTTTGGCTGAAAAATTATTAAAGATCAAAGCCTGTTTTACAACAGGCAGCAAAGCTTTTGAACTCAGGTGTCAATTACTTTATTAATGTGTTCAAGTGCCTGCTGTTAAAAGTTCAAAGGCACTGTTGCCCTCACCAATTAAAGTTTAGTAATCTTGAAAAGAAGTGCAGTGGTAGTTAATCTCTACTACTGTGAGATGACATCTATTTAATTCATATTTTTACCTCTCTTACCACAGTATTAGAAGACATTATTTTGTATAACACTTACTCATGGAATCACAGAAAGTCTTGATTTGGAAAGGACCTTATACATCATCCAGTTACAACCTCCCTGTCACCATGGGCAGGGATGTCACCCACTCCATCAGGTTGCTGAGGGATCCATCCAATCTTGCCTTGAACACTTCCAGAATGGGGCATCCACAACTTCTCTGGTTGTTCCAGTGCCTCACAACCCTTCAAGTAAAGAATTTTTACCTAATAGCTAATCTAAATCTCTCTCTTTTTTTAGTTTAGCTTTGTCCTTTTATTCTCTACCCAAGCAATAAGTCCCTCTCCAGATTTTCTGTAGGCCTCCTCTAGGAACTGGAAGGTTGCCATGAGCCTTTTCTTCACACTGAAGAACCCCAGCTCTCTCAACCAGCATTTGTAGGAGACGTGCTCCATCCAGTCTTCTGATGATCTTCATGGTGCTCCTCTGGAGCCCTCTACACATCTCTCTTGTGCTGACAGCTCCAGACCTGAATGCAGTATTCCACATGATGTTTCATGAGTAGAGGGGTAGAATCACCATTCTCAACCTGCTGGTCACTTCTCTTTTGATATAGTCTGCGATGCAGTTGCACTTTCAGGCTGTGAGTGCACAGTGTTGGCTCACGTCCAGCTTTTCATCTGTGAGAATATCCAAGTCCTTCTCTGCAGGGCTGCTCTCAATGAGTTCTTCTCCCATTCTGTACTCATGTCTGAGATTCCCCCAGACCAGATGCAGCACTTTGTGTTTACTCATTTAGTTTCTTTACATGATGACTTTAATCATCATAATTTGAAAAATATTCATTTTTTCTATATCTTCTCATCATATTAAAGACTATAAAGGAAGCCAAAACAAACTTACAGGATATCAGTTATTCTGCTTTAGCTGCCTGCATTCCTAAATTTAACTTATAGTGTAAGAGATAGGGTTATATTAAATTTTAATTGTAAACATACTTGTAATTAATTATGGTTTGTCAATATGCAGCATTTTTACAAGCCCCTTCCACCAAATAAGTTCTTATTCTATTACTTTCCAAAATGAAAATTCAGATCCATCAGTTTACTAATTCAGATTTCAGAGGTATTTCTGCACTCATAATCACTCTGCAGAAACCATATTTATTTATTTACTGACATACTTAGAATAATAAAGTAATTTCTCCTCCCTTTGCCCCTAAGTATATACTCAGTTTTGTCAGAATAACCAGTAGAATTAATTACCATGTTAGAAGAGAAACAATTGCTAATCTGTATCTGTTTATTATTTTATAGGTAAATGTTGCTAAAATTTTGGTGTGAACTTAATGAATAGGATAATCCTTCAGTTTTCCTTTTCCCTGCCTAACACAATTAAACTCTTTCATATAAGGATAATAATCAATTTTGACATTCCATGCCTGTGTTAGAGGCTTCTGATTGTTGCTCAGTACTTCACAGTACATAGTAGTCTTTAGTTACAACCTATACATGTGAAATAATTTTCTAGACAAAATAACTATACTAAAATTTAACAACAGTATGAATGTGATAGACTAGACTAATATGCCTTGCATATGCTAATATAATCCAGTAATACAAAACTCGTGTTGATCAAAACTAGAAAGCTTTGGAAAAGTAGTTAAAATTAATATCTAATCAATAATTAAACACTTCAGTGTACATGAAGGGGTGAATTTTCCTTTGGAATTGTAGCCTAAAGACCATAGAAAAGAAACTGAGTCAAGAAATTAGAAAATCTTATGGAATTCATATTTGACTAATATATCACTCCTGGAGTCTTTTTCGGTATTTCTTTGTAAACAGTTTTGAGCAATGAAAATAAAACAAGTATATGTAGCAGCATTCAAAATGAAGAGCTGCAGGAAGGCTGAAAGAGTTAACTCAAATCTTTCCATGCAGTGTCTGACATAGCATAGTGAGAGAAAGCCCTAACAATATTTGTCAGAGGTGCACCTCAGCTAAATAGCTGTAGATATTACTCAATTTTAATAAAAGCATTGGATGATTTAAATGGTAGAATAATTTTTTCTCCAAAAGTTATGTTGTGACTTATGAAGATCATCTTTTCTCTGGGCTGGGTTCCCCAAGTTCTGTCTTCATAGAAAACAATAAATGAAAGCTACTATATATACCAAAATAAGGTATTGCCTTTGCTATCTATTACTAAAGGCACTAAAATACAAGCATCATCTGTCACAGGAAGTCCTTCAAGACAAAAATTTTTTTTACAGAGATAAAAAATTAATTGGGCAAAGTTAGAGGAAAATAAACCTGAAACTTATATTCAAAAGAATGCTGAGTGTCAATTGTTACTATAACTTTCCTACCTTTTCATGTGTAAGTTAAAACAATTAAGATAAAAATTAGAAAAATATTATAGAAGAAAATGAAAGAATTAGGAATAATTAATAATGGATCAAACTGAATTTAAGCACCTTCTGTAATTTCATTGGACTACACACAATTAAAAAAATGTATTTATAATGACATAGGCATATCTTTGTCTATGAATAATTTTTAAGGAATTAATGTTACACAAATACAAGAAAAGCTTCAGGTTATGGGGGCGTTATGGAATGAAAAGGAAAATGTGTTGATGATTATGGGAGGGTCTACTTGTGATCTGCTTGTTTCTGTAGGTAGCTAAGCTGGGGAAATGTAGGGAGATGTGGGTGGGTTTCTAAGGTTACAGTTAATCAACATTTTACTGCTTTAGTAGCAATGAGTTATGGTATTAATAACGTTATGACTGGCTACATGCTTTTTCAGCTATAGCCAAGTAATTTGTCTATGTTCAGCATTTTCTCTAAGTTTTGATAAGCCTTGTGAGTGTGTTTTTCCAGGAGTTTTCTTTCTTTCCTTAAGCAACAGAAAAACTCAATCATTGAAATTGAATCTGAAGCATTTTAAATAGCTTTGTTGCCACAACTATAAAACTTCAGTAGATATCCATATGAGAATAAATGTAGACTGAACATGGTAAAGAGAGTATTTGAAAGAGGAAAGAGGCAGGGAAGACAAACAATTTTATTGTCTAGAAATTTGGGGTTCAGAATAATATGTCACAAAGTTATATTTAATTATTTCTATCGAGTTTCATATAATTTCATTATATAACTAATATACTTCTCTTTCATCTCTTCCAAAAAAAAATCCCAAACCCTCAAAACCAATGCTTTGGTGTGATTTCCCAAATAATCCTTGATGTATAAGGCAAACTCAAATCTGCAGGCAAGGTTTATTATTTTATTTTTTGCAATTCTGATTAATATTCAGACTAAAGAAGAGGGTTTGAGATCAATGATAAGTGCATAGATATTATGAGAAATAGTTGTCTATTATGCTGCAGCTTTTCAGACCTTTACTTCTTTCTCATATGGAATTGTTCAGTGGAATGACAATCTTCAAGACCTGCTTTTGCTTATTCATAAAATGCCAGCAAGGCAATCATACAAATACAAATATTTAATGAAGTTTTAAGGCAATTTTCTTTCTAGAAGCTAAAATATTGTCTGTAGTTGTTTACTAGTCACTAAAGAGCTATAAGTACAAACATTTTTGAAAAGATTTTAAAAGCTCGTTTGCTGAGGAATATGTTGAACTATTTAAACATTTTTTTCCTACTACTGAGTAGCTTTAAATGTAGGAAATATACCTCTGGAAGTTTGCTATCTCATGCAAATGAGATGCTGTGCAAATCAATAACAAAAGATCATAAAAAATAAAGACCTATTAAAGTAGACAGTGTATTGAAAGTCACTTTATTTTTGAACAGCAATGATAATCTTGCAATGAAAAATCATGTTAGCCTCAAAAGTAGAGTTCAAACAATAATTTAGAAATGTATTTGAAAGCTTGCATATTCAATAAATTACTTCACAGATATTTATATTTTTTACAAATATCTCAAAATTGCTATCATGCCAAATAGTATAATTCAAGTTACAAAAAAATGTTCTGGCCATTAAAAATTGCAGTCAACCCTGAACTTGTGGGCAATCTGCTGTTTCAGCTGGGTCCCTCTGAGTCCCTTGGCTCTGATGGGATTCATCAAGAATACTCAAGGAGTATTCAAAAATCATCAAGGATTCTCCAAATGATTTTTTTGAACAGTCTTAGGAGTCTGTAGAGGTCCCAGTCAATTGAAGTTTTCCCAATTCTCAAGAAAGGAGAGAGTATGACCTTGGAAACTACAGGCCTGTCAGACACATTTCAATGACTGATGAAATTATGGAGAAAATTATTCTGGGAGGTACTGAAAAACACCTAAAGGGCAACACAGTCATCAGTCACAGCCAGCATGGTTTCATGAGGAAAATGTCCTGCTTGTCATACTTTATTTCTTTTCACGAGAAGGGAACCCACCTAACCAGTCAAGGGAAGGCAGTTGATGTAATCTTTTTGATTTCAGTAAGGTTTTTGATACTGTCTCTCTCAGTATCCATCTGGAAAAAAGGTCCAGCATACAGCTGGATAGACACATCACAAGATGTGTGAGCATCTGGCTGAATAGGGGATGGGGTGATGTCAGGCTGGGTACCTGTCATTAGAGGGGTTCTGCAGGGCTCCATCTTAGGCCCTGTGCTCTTCAACATCTTCATAAATGACTTGGACATGGGAATCAAAGGTACACCAAGTAAGTTTGAAGATGATACTAAATTGGAAGAAGCTGCTGACTCCCTTGAAGGATGAGAGAACCTGCAGAGAGACCCCAAAAAAGTAAAGGGCTGGTCAATTACTAACCATATGAAGTTATGTAACTGACTTTAATGAAGACAAGTCAGTTCCCAGCCTTTACTGCAGCATATGATAATTTCAGTCCAGGTGTAAAGTTTTGTATTTGCTTTGATTGAATAGCATGAGGGTTTTGTCATGCTTTCCTATAACCTGCTGATGATTCTTTGAATAGCAGCCTTTCTTTCCAGAATAATCCAATTTGTATCACCTGGTAATTTGGTCTGTCCCATTTCCTAGTCATACAATAAACTAGAGTACTGACCTCAACAGATGCCACCAGCAACAAGCCATCAGCTAGACATTGCAATGCTAATCACAAACCTTTGGGGTCAGTGTCATTGCTACTTTTCCTGTTACATTATAGTCTATGCAGGCTTTACATCTCATCAGTTTTGCTAGAAATATATTAGGTGTCAATAAATTTCCTAAAGTCAAAGTAAACAACAACCATATGCCTTCCTATCATGTATAAAGTCAGTACTTCACTATAGAATGCAATCACATATGATTCACATATTGATACATTCTGTATTTTTGTAAGTGTATGATATTGCCTTGGAATTAATTTAGGAGCACATGCAGGTCAAGAAGATGTAGAACAGTCAGCAAGGGTTTAATAATATCAAATCATGTTTGAATAACTTCAGTTGTCTTCTAAGATGATATTTCTATGTGGATTGTGAAACAGTGGTTGATGCAGTAGTATTTTGACTTTTGGAAAGCTTTTGACATAGTAACCTTCTGAGCTTAAAGGATAGAAATCAATAGCTACATGTCTATTTATTAGTGGGAATTAGTGAAGTCCTTGGTGTTTGATAGTGAGGCACATGTTGTTCAGTATCTTTATCAACAACCATGGCAATGAGACAAAATGTGACCTTTGACCTGATGGTACCATGATGAACTTAAGGGCTGGACTAATGGAAAACTCCTGAAGATCCTCGAGGTAAAAAGCCATTTTCTGCATCCTGAGTAGAAGACCACCAAACAATAATGCATGCCAAACAAGCAGCTGAATACCAGCTCTGTTAAAAAGGGCTTTGGAGTAACAATGAATTAATAAAAATTAACTTCACAAGGCGTTCTCTGATTCACTGGGAGAATTGTACCTGACAAACAATGGGAATTTTTTTTTCCACTCAGTGCTATGGGGCACTATATCACTCTTGCTTGCTTCTCTCAGTTCCAGAAGGATGGGGAGAAAATTAAGGGAGTCTGAAAAATGGCACATATCCAAGAACATGAGTATGAAGGAGATGGATGTGTTTAGTACGACAAAGGGAAGATTAAGAGGTAATTTAGAACTGCGTGCAAGTACTTGAAGGACAGTTACCAAGACAGTTCAGTTCATCTCTTCTTGTTATGTTAGGAGATACAAGGGACACTGGCCATGAGTCTGATCAAGTTCAAATTATTAGGAAAAGTGTCTTTCACTAAGAGGTCGCCAAGGCACTAGAACATGTTTCTTAGATTGCTTTTAGGATCCTCATATTTTCATATCTTCTTTTATGAGGAGCAGTTGAGGGAACTGGAGTCATTTATTCTGGAGAAAAGGAGGCTCCTGGAGGACCTTATAGTCTTCTACAGCGACCTGAAAGGAGGTTGTAGCCAGGTGAGGGCAGTTCTCTTTTCTGAAGTAACTGACAACAGGATGAGAGGAAACAATCTCAAGCTGTGACAGATATTAGGTAAAATTTCTTGATTAGAAGGGTTATCAAACTTTGGTACAGGTTGCACAGGGAAGTAGATAAGTCACTCTCCCTGCAGGTATTTTAAAACACAGGTAGATCTGCTGCTTAAGAACATAGTTTAGTGGGACTTGGGAGTGTTAGGTTTGGGGTTGGACCTGAATGCCTTTTCCAACCTAAATGATTCCATGATTCTATGTATCTTTTCTTAAATTAAGGAGGGGATTGTTTCCTGACAGTAGGAATACCCAGGTGTGGTTTTTGAATCCTTGACTGATGGATGAAATTTACAAACGATACACGAACATGAGATCAGGGCCTACATTCTTGCTCCATGCTAAATAATCTAATTGCACGGTTCTAGTCATATCTCTTTTATTTTCATTCATTTTTGCAAATGTATCCCAAAGTATGTTAATCACAGTGAAAAATTTTACTATTAAGACTGATTTCAATTTGCTGGTATTATGGCTAATCATGAATCTGGTAACCAAAGCCCAGTCCCAGGATATTTGAGTTTGAATTCTCTCAAGCTGATGTGGAAACTGAGGAATTCCTAAAAATGTTTTCAGCTGGAAAAAAAAAAATAAAGAAGAGTTCTGTAAAAAGATGCATCTGAATAAATTGTCTATTATTCCAAATGCGTCAGAAAGCTCTAGTGATAATATTACACAAAGACTAAGCCTTTCAGCATCATCAGAACCCTGAAAATAGCAGGCCCTTTGGTGATTTACTCAAAAGTACTCATAATTTGCTTAGGTATATCTAACACTGATGTGCTTGGCATTGTCATAAGAGTGGCAATTGTGTAGCAATAAATGTTCCATCCTGAAAAATATTCATTTGGCTGAGATGTCCCTCAGATTAGCAGCTGCTGCTGAGGTGTTCCCAGACTTGCAGCCTGGAATTTGGATGCCTAAATTCATTTTCAGTCCCATATTAGGCAAATAAAACATACATAAGTTTTCCTCCAGGGAATATAGGCCATTAATGTTTCCAATAAAAATTAAAGGAAAGCAGCAAAATTGAAAGTGATAAATATATTCACACCATATGTTTTAGCAATCTAATTTTACATGCCTGTGTCAGAAGTCTAAACTCTGTTCAGTTGCTTGAAAACACTTTCTGGAGGAGTCTTTATGTAGGCTGTTTCTCATGATCATATATGCTCTAAATTCAGTATTTATATGCAGAATCCTTTTTTGCTATATACAGGAGATAAATGGCACAGACAGAAATAGATCAAGGTTTTCAGGCTGACCCTTTCTAGTTCCCTACTCACTGGGATCCATTGTCACTTGGGGTTTTTTCATCTATCTCAAAACCATGCTTTTTCCCTTGCATTTCTGTAAGAACAAGAGGACCTTTTTTGTACAAAACAGTTCTGTAAATGTTGGCAGCTATTTACTGAAAAGGAAATACATAATATCTGTGTTTCTTGCATTTCAAATGTCCTTCTCACATACACTAGCCAAATGAAGTGTTCAGCAATGTACATGGTCTTGAAAGGACAGGAACAGGGAGAGGAACGGGAAGAGGGACAGAGCAGATCTCTCCCAGAATTTGGAGATTGGAGCATGTTCCTCCCCACTCCCCAGTCTACTATCAAAGGAGCTTTCACTGTCCTGGCAGGAGCTGTTGCTTTCTTAAGGGCACTGGCCTGAAAAAACCCAGGGCTCGAGGGACACAACAGCTCTCTGAAGGAAAGACCAGTTCACCATGGGTACCCTGCTCCCAGCAGCCTTGGGACTCAGAGCGACACAGGTTAAGTGCAAAACCAGGGAGAGGAGATAAGTACCAGGAAATTTTCTTTCAAAAGAAGTCAATTTTATTAATAATGACGTTTTTCTGCCCTAAATAGACAATTCTGACTTGAAGAAATTCTCAACTCTATAAACACAGTGCAGCCCTTTTAGTCAAAACAAGAGGGTTTTGACTGCCATACTTGCTCCTATTGTGGATGGGATTCCAGTATCCACCATCTGAGCCATGGACATAGGTCAAGGCAGCTGAATTTATGTGCCTGTCTGCAGGCTGGGAGTCTAAACTCCCATTATGACCAAAGCAGTTAAGGGACATAAGTAAATTTCCTAAACACGGAGAATCCAAGTCATTTGAGACATCCATATGCACTTGGCAGATACAACATGGGACTACTCATGTCTTTCCAAAATGGCAATTAAATTCATGTGAGATGTCACAGAGATGTTGAATGCCATAAGATGTCAATGGAAAACTCTGCCCTTCCTAAGGAAGTCTTATTGTTATCCACAGAATCTGTGGAATTTGGACAGCAATCTGCTCACATTAAATAAACCTATATTGTTGATTCCCATTCCCTATATAGAGCAACACAGATTATGCTACCTATGCATGTATATTTCCTTACATTTCACCAGGGTTTAAGTAGATTTTTATATGAAAATGTGGGATTTTTTTATTTATACTGCATGACAGTTGGCAATGCAAAAAATATTGTCTAATATTTGCAGGCAAATGTGGTAAATTTTAAAAGTAAAAAAAAAAAATTCATTGATGTTGGAAAAAATTAATGTTAAAAGCCAACATATAACAGCATATGAAGAAACCTAAATCAGACACAAAAAAAAGAGATTTAAGTAGCATATACTGAATTATCTGGGATCTAACAACTACATATTATGAAACCGAGTGAAAAATCCATGTGTATATACCACAAGTCTGTCTGGCCAAAGACTGTAAGATACATAACAGCTAATAAATATTTTGTGTCTTTATAGATTCAAATTCTTAAATGATGTTTCTCTTCATCCAAAGTATTTTCCCCAAACAAGATCAGAAATGTATGACACATTTCTGAAAATTACACAATGGTTAGGAGACTTTGTGTGTCCTTTCCTTCATGGAATTCTGGTGGATGTTAAAGACAGTTTTTCATTACAGAGAACAGAAAAAAGTTTAGATCTTACATTAGTTTGGTGCCATCAGTTTTCCTCCTTGTGCTGTCAAATACATGCACACACCTTTTAAAAATTTTGTGAAGGAAATCTAAGTAAAAATAGTTTAAAAAAAAATCAGTGTTGTCTTCTATGTGGTCAAGGGCTTGAAGAGATGAGAAGGCTGAAAAAATTATTTTTTAATAATTTTGGGGTTGTTTTTTTGTTTTAAGATTCTTTCTTGATTAGAACTAAAATTACAGGGATAAAATTGCCCTTGACCTTATCCTTAAAAATTATTATTACTTGCTAATTTCAAAACCAAATCCACCATAAATATGCCTCAAATACTGTACCCTGAATTGGAGAGCATGCTTTAAAGACATTCGGGAATGTGAGATGTCTAATTGAAAAAAACCCCCAAAAATAGACAATTTTCTCAACCTATTTTAATACCTTCTTTCTTCCAGAATTTCTCTTCTCTAGAACTGTCAGGATTTAATCATTGTGAGAGTAGCTGTGTCTGCACCCAACTGCACTGCAAAAGTCTTGTATGCTCATACTGATAATAGTATCAGTACAATTCTTATGTCATCATGCCAGTGACTAAAAATATGTGGATAAAATTAATTCTGTATAAAAAGAATGAAAAGAGAGACTGTGTTTGTTCATTTGAGGGTTTGTTCATCAGGTTCTTTCACACTAATTACAATTACGCTTTTTAGTTCAAAAATATTTTTCTATGGAAGTGCTGATTGTTATGTCTAAAGATAAATGGACAAGCAGAAATAGAACTACTACATATAGAGATGAAAATAGCTTTTTTTATTGCCTTACATGAAATGATAAGTATATTGATGAAGATGCACATTAGCAAATTTTTGAAAAATGAAATATTCCACTGAGTTTTGGCACTGTATAGGTAGCTGTGTTTAGAAATTAGAAGTAGAATCATTTATCTAAATCCAGTCTAATTTATTTAGCTCTGTTAATTCTGCTGTGTTTATTCACCACACCAGAGGAAAATCTAAAACTGTACTGACCTTCATGGCCACTCAACAATCTTGGGCTACAGGGGAGTTTTGCAGGATTGAGACAATACAATGAAAGAGAGAATGTAAGCAGGGTGGCTACTCCACCTTCCGTTTTCTGTTTGAGTGCAGTATCAGTGAGGCATTGAGGACACTATCTGGTTGTCATGCAAAAGAGACGTGTTAAATTTAATATCAGGAAATACTCCCTTGCCTACAAGTGTCTACACACCTCAGCACATCCAGCCTGTCTTCCATCTGCCTCCTGGGATGTGATGGGTTTTCTGTGGGTCCTGTAAAATATCTGCTAGTGCCATACAAATACTCCAGATATCATAATGGTCAGAAATAGCTGTAGGTGATTTAGTCAGTTTATGATGGCAAGAAAGATTAAGCAACATTAAATTGTTACATTTAAGCTTTTGATTCTGTCTGCTCCTAAGACCACAATGAGATTCATCTGCCTGAGCAGCAGGACCTAGAGTTTTCCTGGGCTATCCCACCTGTCCTCCAACAGTGTCTCCAAAATAACACAAGCTTGCTGTCATTCTGAACCATATCTGCCAGACTGTCCAGATGTTTGGATATCGTAAGACATACCAGATGGCACTAAATGTCTGCATGTAGGCAAACAAATTGAATCTTTGTTCAGTTAAATCTGTGGATGGGGCCTCAGTGTCATCTGAGACATTCCCATTACCTTCAAGAGACTGGTAAATCACACACAGGACTTGGAAGAGACCCACATCCTTTTCAGATCAACATCTGAATTTCAGCCAGGAATATCCTAAGGGCTCCTGGAAGGCATTAAACACCTGTGTTTAGGTGACTGAATTAGTCATTGAGTGTGGAGCTATTCAGCTAAATGAGATACATACATTTTATCATCTGCAAGTTCTGTAGACTTCACTGACTGTGTTGAGTAGAAACTCAGTATAGTTGTCCATACATAGTATATGGGCAAGGGTTAGGTAGAGGTGGCTGCAGGGGTGATCCATAAAAAGCCAGAGGCTGCCTGAACCCAGCTAATTTCAGCTGGCTGCAGCAGAGCAACACACCTGAGCCCATCAGCCAAGCTGATGTTGCCTTGAGGAAGATTTATCATCAGAAAAAGCAAAACAATGTACAGGCACTGAGGAGTGAAATTTGGAAGAATGTCTGAGAAGCAACCCAGTGAACACAGAAATTGGAGAGAGAGAGGAAGGAGGTGCTCCAGATTCCAGAGCAGAGATTTCTCTTCAGATCATTGAGATGTCCAAACTAGAGCACATATCCACACTGCAGCTTGTGGAGGAGCAGGCAGAGATTTTCTGAAGAAACTGCCACCTTTTGAGAGCTCAGGCTAGAGCAGATTGTCCTGACACAGACAGCACCCTGTGGAGATGAGCAAATATTTCACTGCAGCCACTGGAGACTACCACATCACAGTAGATGTCTAGACTGTGGCCAATGGAGGACACATGCTGAAACAAATTTATTCTGAAGTAATGTATGATATGTAGGTGACCCACAGTGGAGTCAGAAAAATGTGGGGAGGAGGAAGGAGCTGCAGAGAGGAACATTTAGGTGCTGACCGCAACCACCTGTTTTTCACCCTGCCAGTCCCACTTGTGGCAAGGATGCAGGGAGAGTAAAGGACTGAAGCTGAGCCTGGGAAAAATGAATGGCTTGTGGATGAAGGTGTTTTAGTTTGTCTTTGTTTCTCGACTTCCAAATGTATTTTAATTAGCAACACATTAAATTTATTTTCCCCAATTTGAGTCTATTTTGCCTGCAACAATAATTTGTAAGTGATCTCCCTGTCTGTGTCTCAAACAATCATTTTTTCCTCTAGATTTCTCCTCTTGTCATGTCGAGGATAGGGAATGAGAGAGAGCAGATGGGTGGGTGTGGTGGTTTAATCCCAGCTGGCAGCTACATACCATTCAGCTTCTCACTCACACCCCTACAATCTCCTCCTGCTCCTCCACTTCCCTGGGTAGGGAGGAGAAGTAATGAACCTCAAGGGTTCAGATAAGATCATCATCATCATCTCATATTCTTTTTGTTATCTGTTGTAATAAACATATGTAATAAACATATAACACTATATTATAATATTAATGGGATGAATAATTAATATAGAATATGAAATATATTTTATCATAATAAATAATGATTTTTGTTTAATAACAATATATATTAGTTATAATTATAATATATTTTAAAATTGGTATTATTATATAATAACAACAAATATTATAATTATGATATAATAACAAATGCTATTATCATAAATTAGTTGATGATGGTGATGATGGTGGTGATGATGACGATAAGGAGAGAAAGTAACAAAACCCTAGAGAAATAAGTAATGTGCAATCCAATTCTCACCACCTCCTAATTAATGCTCCTGAGCAGTGATCAACCCCACCTGGTCAACTCCCTCCAGTTTATATACTGATGTATATGCATGATGTTCTATAGTATGGCACACCCCTCTGGCCGGCTTGGGTCAGCTGTCCTGGCTGTGCTCCCTCATGTGCATTTGTGCACCTCAATACTGGCAGAGCATAGGACACTGAAAAGTCTTTGACTGAGGGTAACCACTACTTAGCAACAGCCAAAACATCAGGGTGTCATCAATACTGTTCTCAAACTAAATCCAAAAAGCACAGCACTGTACCAGCCACTAAGAAGAGAATTAACTGCGTCCCAGATGAAAACAGGAAAGTAGGGGTCTGACAGCCAGCTGAAATCAACCTTTCCATCTTGAATTTTTTTTATCCAACTATCTTGGGTATTAGAGTAACTCAGATTCCAGAGAATGGATATTACACTTTAAAGATGTCAAATAATATCTTTAGAAATTAAATACCTGCTTTGCTACATGTTATGAAGTGATTAGAATTTCCAAATAAGTCTTGCAGTATAAAATGCTGCTAAAGAATTCTAGTTAGATCAAAAGATAAAATGCAAATGTGAATACCATGATTACATGATCAGAGGAAACTCATTTTAAACTGTGCAAGAAAACAAAAAGGGTAAGTTCTTGTTCTCGTTCCACTTACTTAGAAGAGAAAGAAAGTACTGGCAGTATTAAACCTCTTTTTTTTCCTGGGATAGAGTGCAGAGGTAACCATGCTGTAATATACTGAAGCCCTGGTCTGCCACAAAAAGGAAATGTTCTTTTAAGACATTGTCTCTGCTTCTGACTTGCAGAGCAAGTTCAAAAAGCAAATGTCTGTCTGCTTATGAAGTCTCAGGAGGACTTTGATTAACTTCCCTCTTACAGTTAAATTTTGGCATATCATTACATAAAACCGGAATACTAATTGGCTGTTTTCTCAGTTTGTCTCCCACCTCTCACCAGTACCAGCTGTATAAAAATCCCAGATTAGACAAATACTAAGTAATTTACTCACAGGGACATTTTCTTTGTAACCCCACAAACTAGAAAGTGATTTATGCTTTTCGTATAACTATCTATTAATTTCAGTTGTACATGTGAAAACCAGCTGTGATTTCTGTTGCATAAGCTTATTTTTTTAAGGTACTTGAAGATGTGAATAGTTGAAAAGTATAATTTATGTCTCATATTATCTGAATAAAATCTATATGTATTTGTGAAGAGTGGATAGGCATCCTGGAAAAGAAATAATCCAGTCAGACTTTGTCTGACTAGGATGTTGAATTGTTCTTCACAAGATGAGTATCAGCCTACCATGAGTTTCCTGTATCAAAATTATCAGATATGTCATTTACCCATTAAAAAGAGAAATACTAAGCAGTGAAATGGTATACAGCATTGATTAAGGCATTATTTGAGTACTGTATGTGCATATTTTAAGAAAGATGTAAAAAATTAGGCAGGGTTGAGAGGACCTAAAAATAGGAACATTATCAACTTATTAAAATGAAGATTGAAAAAATATATAATGTGGACTATACATAAGATAGATAGAGGACCTATTTATACTAGATAGGATAGACCTTTGTACAAGGAGGTTTTTGTTGAAGGTGGAAGGATCTTTTTAATTAGCAGGGAAAGCGCTATAAAATCGAATAGCCTCCAGCTGAAATAAGCAGAACTTTTACTAGAAATAAAACATAAACCTTTAATAGTTAAAGCAATTATTGCATGAGAATTTTCCCACAATTTATAGTTTTTAGAATAATAATGGATATCTTTTTGATGTGCTTTAATTTAACAGAAGATTACTAGATGGGTTTAGAAAGGCATCAAACTAGTATAGCTTCTTGCATGAAAATCCTCCACTTTCCTCTCTCCTGCATATGTTTAATACCTACTGAAATCACTGCCAGTGAGTTTAGACTCACCTGTCTTGTCTCCAATACAAGTATTCTTTTTACATTTTACAATGCAATTACAAAGCATTTGTGCAAGAACAATCCTATGGAAAGATTAAAAAAGTTTTTTCAGGATCCAACAATTCTCAGAAATTACTGTTCAGTCTATTTGTTCTTCATCCTCTGGTTTTTCTCTAAGAAGATTCCAAACAGGTGTATGTTATCTGAAAATTGTTTCTGGTTCATTCTACTGATTTTGGGGTTTTTTCATTTTGAAAAAAAATTTACTTTGTACTCCAGAAGTTAGATTAAACTTCTTTTTCAACACACTGTTTCCTGGTTTAACTATGCTGACTTTGAAGTGCATCCCTTGGATGTGAAGCAGTGAAGCAGAGATGGATATGGCACACTACAGTATAGATCAGTAACTGAGAATCTGCTTCAGGTCTAGACCTGCTTCAGGTTGTAGAAGCAGGAAAAACAGCTACTGTGAGAGTAATTGAGAGTCTTATGCTCAGTAGTGACAGTAGAAGCCTTAAGCCCAGCATTTTTACCCACAGTTAGAAGGTAATATCATCTGTACATCATGCACTAAATTTACTTTTTATATTCTTTCTTAAGTTTAGGAAGTCACAGAAATAATACCTTGCTAAAAGATATGAAGCAGTCAGTATTTTGAAGACTAGATCTCTGAAAATATAATGGAATATTACACGTCTCACATTTTCAAACTTTTTACTGCCATCATCAAAGAAACAGATTTGCTTAAAATCTCAGGCTTTGGCTTTCCAAACTGGCAGCAGTAGTCCCATATAAAACATTACAACTCCTATAGATAAATCTTGCTGTGAGAGATAATTGCACTATAGGCAGTCAAAAAATTTATTTGTATTTATTGAAACTGTCAGGCACATTTTTAGATCAGTGACCATTCTGCCGCTTCTATTACCTTTCTAAAATAATACACTTAAAATATGTCTCAAGTGGTAGACCAAGAATCAGTTCCAGACTCCTTCATGATGGATGTATCCCGAATCCATGCCAGAGCAAGAGCAATGCACACTAGCTTCTAGCTATGCTAACACACAACATGGTACTCACTGAAGGGAAATCCTGACAGCAAAAAAAAGAAAGCTGTAGTGTAAACCAGGAACACATTGCAAAAAATTTTGTTCCATTTGGATACAGATTTTAGCAGCAATATCATGCAATCTCTTGACAGTGCTGATATAGTATCAACAAATTTTTTATACTGATTTTACTAGAGTCCAATTAGAATTCAGAAGCTGTGAATAAATCTCTCAGTGGAAAAAAAAAGCTTCAAGGTCAAGCAGTAAAGCCTGTTGGCATCCATACTGCATAATATTTATGTTGGAATGGTCAAACTGGAGAGGCCCAATTAAGCCAAGTGGGCAGTCAAACTTTGGAGCTCCTTGTTATTCTTTCATGCAGTGGTATGGATGCAGAAATAGTACCTCTTGTTCAGTTTGAGCTATCCTGAAAATTCAAAATACAGATAAGGTGGCACTATGTTCAAAAAGAGACTTTCTAACAGGAAAGAGAGATGGCAGCGTAATGCAGTAAAAACTAGATCAGTGTTACTTCTGCTACTGAGTTTATATCCTGAGGCAAAGTAATTAACTTCTCTAGGTATTAGTATACCATTCATAATGAGGGTTAGAAGTTACTTGACAGAGATTTCTAGGAATTTTTTTTAGATTAACACAAGGACACTGCTGTATGAATGAGAAGTCCTGATTGTTGCAACGTCATACCTTTTCTGTTAGAATGAGTAAATATATTCTTTGTTTTTACAACTTAACCACATCAGAAACTCTGTCTTAAATAAATTTTATCTCAAAATTAAGCCAAATAAAAACATGAGCCTGATGCAAGATCATTCAAGAAGGAGTAGGCTTTTAGAATGGCTTTAACTTGTCTTCTGTGAATATCTGCATTCAGCCATAACATGTCCATGTTAGCTGTGTACTTCAGTTACATTAAACTGCAAAGTATTTGTACTCCTAATCACTGCAGGCAATTTTTTTTGAAGATCACTGCTTTCTATGTCAAACCAAATTCTCATATTTGGAAAGAATATCCAAAAATGTTGAAAGTTTGTAACAAATTAATATGAAAGATTGAAGAAACATTTTTTTTTAAATTTAATAGAATTAATTGTACTTTCACTAAAACATATGGGGAAAAGGATGGAGTCCAATGTATTGAACTAAGTCACAGAAATTACTTTGAAATTTTTGTCTTGGTTGCAGAGAGGGGGAGGAAGTTTAGTGCTGTATGAGTGTGATGAGGTTGTCATCCTATACCACTCAGATCATCACTGGGGGTGTGCTTTTGTGCTCAGGAAATTGTCATCTCAACCCATAGTCTCTGCTTTTGGTCCCTCCCTTACCATAAGGGGTGGAGGAAGAGGTATGACTTATTTGGAGTTTAATTTCCTGCTGGTGTTAAAACCAGTACAATTTTAGGTTCCTTTTTCCCCCACTGAACAAGTTTCAGATATGATCAAAGGGTAGAGAGCAGTTGTCTTTGAAAATTTTCTGGGGAAGATTCATTTTAGCAAAGTCTAAGCAAATAGCAGTACTGCTACATTTTCTAGGGGTTTTTTTAAGGAATCAATTTCCAGTGAAATTGACAGTGCTGCATTCATTCCAATGAAAATGGCACTGTCTTGCTGCTATCCTATCACTTACTCAGCAACCTATGACATCAGAAAAAGCTGAAGAATACTGTTTCCATCTCCTGCCCTAAGAACTACTCAGCTGACATCACAAAAACCTGCAAATGTCAGGTATTCATCAGCTACTTTTTTCACCAGCTACATCACAAGCTGCTACAGAAGACACAGAATTAATAACAGTAGATCTAAAAACAAGACAATTATATTTGTGTTGGTATGAAAAATTGAATAAAAATAGACAAGTTCTTAGAAAAGTAGAAAAAACACATGAAAACACAGTAATCTGCAAGTCAACCTGATATCTGCCAAGAAAATGAAATTTTGTGATTTTACTAGCACCTAAAATCTAGAGTGAGTGTAGAGTAAATATGTTTAGAAAAAATAAACATGTCTTGCAAGAAAATAAGAAGCTGAAAAAAAAATATGTCAGAACATTAACTACACTAGAGAAAACTTGCAAAAATGCATTAAGAAAATTTCCTTTTAATCTATTTTGTTATGGGAACCAGAGAGGAGTATCTCCAAAGCACATTCACTCTGGATAGTAGTTAAAAAGGAGCAGAAGTCCTGGAATGGAGTCCAAGTAAACAGAAAACAATGCTTCTCATTACCAATTACAGGAATCATTTGGGGAAAATGACTTGTCAAGTATATTTCTGCAATTTATAAGAATCTAGAGACTTACTAGAGCAGTAAAGCAGACTCTATGTTTTTTTCACTTTTTCAACTATTCTTTTGTGGAAAGAGTGGTTTCCACCCTGCTGTATTGTGTGTAACATTAAGTCTGGTTGTCACTGTTACCTATGCTGCTGAACTCTAAATAAAAAATATTTTGCTGAAGAGGAGAAAAGACTTAGAGAACTGTTACAGTAAATACAAGCAAGAAAAAATGTAATTTATTTTGAGAAGAAAGATAAATTGGGAAAAGTTCAGAAACATGAAACAAACAGATAGGAAAACTCAAGTAGCTGGGACATTGGGCTGCTTGTAGCCAGAATTAAAGGTTTGTTTTCTTTGACATCAAAATAAAAGACTTCTTCAGCTGCTTCTCCTGAATTTCTGTGGGAATTTGGTGAGCCAGTCAGGATGTGAACAGATGAAAAAGATACATTATTTCTTCAGAACTGGTATTTATACATCATTGAGTTAAAAGCAATTTGCTATGCTTTAAATCAGCTCACATTATGTTAGTTAGTTCTCAAGTGCTACATGAAAAAAGACTTGTCAGTCTCTTTCCCTCAGTGATCACCATTCTGTGCTAACCAGTCATCACTTTTTTGAGGACAGTCTTTGTTCACTAAAAGGTGTATGATATCATTTAAATCAGTGAAAGAGACTGTTTTCAGACATTTTTTTCTTCTTAAATTTATGTTAATATTTCTATTTCCTAAAACATAAATCCAGCATAATGTATTATAGTCAACTATCTCAGCTATCTACAGGAAGGAGCCCTGTCTTCATCTGCTCTATATTAATTTTTTATATGGCTAAAGGTCTTTTGAATGTCAGCTTCTAAATATGGCACTGCTGTTTTAAATCAGTGCATGTCTTTTGCTAATTAAATGTATTGCTAATGTTACGGTGGAAATGCAGCTTCCAAATCCTGCTAGGTCCATTTTTTGTGTTTTTCAGATCACTGATGTTTACAGGTGTGATCACACAAAGTGAAACCCTTCATTACTAGTCCTTTGCATATAAAATGAAATACATTATAAACCAACAGTCAACAAAGATTGTTTCTTTTAAGATTATAATGCTTTTAAATAATGCTTTAGTCTAGTGTTGTCTATTTACATACAGATTTTTAAGTTGCACATATACAGCTTACTCAAACTGCTCCTCTTATTAAAACAGGTTCAGACTTGGTAAAGCTTACTTTAATCTGACTCCTTTACAATCTGATTTTAGTATTGTTTTGTTAACCATGCTTAGTCAATCTAGCAGAATACTTTTTTTATCTCTTTTTTTTTAGAATTTCACATTTCTGTTTTCCCATCGTAACACAAAGTTTCTTTCATATGTCCTGTGTGGAATTAAGGAATTGCAGTTTTGTCTTCCAGATGTCATCAAGAATGTATTCAATAAATGTATCAGAGCCAGTTTGTGGAAACCTTTTTGCAACACGTGAATGAGAGAATGAGGTGATTAGAAATAGCCAGCATGATTTACTATCATGTACAACGTGCCTGATTGCCTTCTGTGATGACGTGACTAGATCTTTGCATTACGGAAGAGCAGCAGAATTTTTTTACCTTAAATTTCTGAATGCTTTTGTCATGGGCTCCCACAACATCCTTTCATCCAGTTTGCATCATCTAGATGAGTAAAAATTGCCTGTGTCATCAAGTTGAAAGGAAAGAGGTTACTGGGCCTGGTTACAAATAAAGTTCCTTGGTAATCTATAGTGGCACCTATTGCCTTGAGTTCCTGCTTATGAAGAGGCTGGAGGAGAAGACAGGAATCACCATCATCAGATTTGTGATTGATGACAGTCTGAAAGTGCAGCTGATACAGGGCAGCCATCCAGAGGAAACCAGACAAAGAAAAGGACCCTGGGAACATTGTGAAAATCGACAAGGATAAAGACACATGGACAACATTTCTGCAATTTTCAGACTGGGAATTTGATGTCTGGGACTCATGTCTGTGTTAAAGTACCGGGGGACTCCTGGGGATAACAGGCTCAAAGAAGGTCAGCAGTGTGTCCTAAAGCAATGAAAGCTAGCAGCATCAGGTGTTGTATCAAGAAGAGCACAGCCAGTTGATCAGTGATCATCCCCTTTTAGTCAGCACTCATCAGACTACATCTGTATCCAGTTCTAGAGCTTACAGTGCATAAAGACACTGATAAACTGCACAGCTCCAGAGGAGGCCACTAGGATGCTCTGGACAGGAGTACTTTGTGAGGAGAGTTTGAGATAGTTTTGTTCTGCCTGGGGAAGAGATGGCTTTGGGGCCAGCCAAAATCCACATAGCACATATGGATATATTTTGCACTAAGGGACCTTCCTCTTGATGAGCCAGAAAGGGGAATAGGATAAGGCTATTGGAGCTGTTTGTGTTTGTGTATCAGCCTGTGGGCAGTGAGGACAGTAAAGTGGTTTCAGTCTGCATGTGGACTGTACTGTGCTAATAAGATGATGGGAGCCCAGTCAAGGAAGTTGTTTTTGCCCATTCTTTGGAGTTAAACATTAGAGACATTTCAGAAAAACCACTTCTGTAAAACAACTTCCAGAGAAAGTTAATCTGACATGGATTAAAGCTGCATCAGGTCAAATTCTCCTTGTGCTACCCTTTTCTTAACAACTTTTTGTATTATCTGTGTGTTTGCAAGCACCAATGCCAGACAAAAGCCAGACGAAAGCCATCAAGGCCTCTCCATCATTCTATCCTGCACCTGCAGAGTGAGACTCCAGGTGGGGTCTCACCAGAGCTGAGTAAAGTGGCAGAATCACTTCCCTTGCCCTTCTGGCCATGCTGTTTTTGATGCAGCCCAGGATACAATTGGTTTGCTGGCTCATGTCCAGGCTCTCATCCACCAGCACCCCCAAGGCCTTCTTGGCAGGGCTGTTCTTGATCTGTTCATTCCCCAGCCTGTTTTGATCTTGGGGATTGCCCCAACTCAGGTGCAGTGCCTCGCCCTTGGTTTTGTTAATCCTAATAAGATTCCCTTCTTGAGCTTGTCCAGGTCCCTTTGGATGGCATCCTGTCCATCAGCTGTTCTTGTTTGGATATGAAACTCAGAACATCCAGAATAAAAAAAAAATAGTTCAAAGGATTTATGATGTTTCTCACATTTATCCAGCACTCAGTGACTGAGTAAACATATTGTGAGTAATTCTGGTGACATAACTGATTGAATCACAACTTGTAAAGTAATGGAAATATTTTGGAGGAGACTGGCTAAGACCCAAATAAAGTCTAGAACACAATTCTACTAAACTTTAATTCAAGCTGATTCTTGTGTTTTGTTAGTTAGGGACATACTCTCTTTGAGAACTTACTGTTAAAATACATACATTTATTTTTGTTTAGACCTTTCTAGCATAGCAATACTTGATAATACCAAGATATGATGATATGTACATTTAAAATGTCATAACTAAGGTGAAATATAGGTATGTCTAATCCTGAATTCTTTAAAATATTAGATTACCTTAAAAATGCTACAAGCAGCATCTTTGCAGAACAAGGACTATGATTTTAAGATGCCAGAACTACTTCTCTTTTTCACTTTTGATTTTACTTACAAATTCATGTACTCTCTTTATGTAACACTAATAATAAAAATTCACTTATCTATGCAGATATCACATCAATACATGCACTATAATCAGCCCCTCACACGTATTTTTCTGTTTAAATTCAGCTCAATAGTTACAGAACTCAAAGCATGAAAAGAGGTACAATTTTACTTCTGTCTTTCTGATAAAGAAAGAATGTTCTCGAGCATATATTTTTAGGACTTTTTTTAATACTTAGCATTACAGTAAATTTATTTTTTTCAAAGGTATAAATCTTTAAGCTTCTTTGAAAGCCTAATCACTGTTTAATTTGTCACCCTCACCCAGACTTTTAATCTGAGTTCTTGTGAAACTGATTTAATCTTTGATTATGCCTTGTGCAGAGTAACCCTACAGCTCATACAGAAGTCAACCACAACTCCTGTGGTGAAGCTGTGTAATGTTCCTGCCAGAGGGATTGTAATGACTCGTGCCCTTGAAGTCTACAGAAAGAAAGCACTTAAGCAACCTAAATTGCCAAATGAATTGCACCTTTTTTTCGCCCTTAGCTGAGCACAAAATAATTTAAATTACTATGCAGATTGCTCATGTTTAAATTCCCAGACTCCTCAGTACAAGAAAAACACATGCACACACACACATGCTGTATCATCACCACCACCTTCAAAAAAACTCAAACAAAAAAAAAAGGGGCGGTTGAGCCTCATGTCTTACATAGCTCTGAAGTTGACTTACACAATCATTCCGTGATGGAGGAGTAGCAGCTCTAGGGGTTTGGTTTTATGTTTGTTTTATGGAATGTTCTCAGGAGGTATTAATGGCTTGATGATTTAAGGAATGTGACATTTGCCTTCTGACTCTTTATCACATAAAAATGTAGCATGCAAAACATTTATGATGTTTTCTCTTCTGCTATGATGTCATCCCTTTATTTAACTCACTCTTTTAATTTTTGTCTTTGAAATTGTTTTCAAAGGCTAATTTAACTTGCTGAAACTCAGATGTTTAGTGCTATTTAAAATGTCTTTGAGCATATTGTTTGTTTTGCAGTGGATAGTTCATAGGCACAGAAAACCTGTGGCTTATCTACCCGTTTGAGTAGCCAGTCTCAGCTACCCAAGATCATCTTTAATATTGTTAAAGACAGAGGCTTATGAAATTTAATCCAGTCGCTGAAGAAATCTTAATGAGAATGAATCAGTTAAAAATCTCTTTCTTCTTTTAATTTAGTTGGTAGAAAGAGGCTGCTTTGGAGTGTGGTTAGTCTCATCCTACTGTAGGTAAGTGAAATCAAATCAGTTGTGCCCTTTAAAAGTCACTTTCCTTCCATTGGTCACAAAGGAGTTTGAATAACCACCATATTGACATTGTGTTTTTCTTAAATTTGTAGAGGAGATTCTCACACCAAATGTTTTTTTGAATGTGGCTTTTAAGGCTTGCTTACTTCCATCATCTTCCAAAAGTACTTCCAGTATTAATTCTTGATCAGCAATATGCATCCCTGTTTGAAAATATAGGTGAAAATTTAGTTTTAAATTCTTAAATACCTATTTAGATGAATACCATTGGAACTATCCGATCCCTGCTTTTCTGTGCAGAAGCAGATTCTGCAGCTTCTGGAAGCCAAACATGTATGTCTTTCTGTGGTCTGTCAGCACTCTACTACAGTAACCTAACACAGACTGGTAGTCAAATTAGACCATCTGACAAATCCAAAGTAGATCCATGAATTGGAAAGTTTGTATTCCATTAAATGTTTCTAAGTTAGACTCATCAACAAAATAATTAAAATTAGGTGGCAGGAATCTACTGCCAATTTGTTTCAAAATTCTATTAAGAAAATTGATTTCTATAGTAAAAAGGAAATAAGACCCTGAAAATATGTGTTTTATTTTCATATAAATTTTGACCCGGGATTTTCTTTGCTTTTTGTGCCAATCCTCAGTTTTATCCCATCCAAGAAATCACTTACTGAACTCTGCTAAACATGGTGCATCAGACACACCACCAAAACTACAAATACGTAGAGCTGTTTCAGATACACAGTCTGCTTTTCCCATATATCAGCAATATATTCAGATTCTTCCACCATGTTAATTTAACGTCGAAGTTGCAGAATGTTTAAGACAATGAACAAGACATTACAGCTACTGCTCAGAGTATTCTGCTAAAATTTCATGCATGTCCATAGATCTCAACTTTTAGAATTGTCTTTTCCACTTTTTTTTCTTAAAATTCTGAATTATTTTACTTTTAGAATACTTTATCTTAAAATGTAATTTATTTAATAGTTTTTGTGAAGAACTGACATAGGTCCAAATATGAATCCCTCTAGCATGCTGCCAAAAACTCTCATGGCTCAGAAAGATGGAATGAGATTTAGCCTTTTCGATCTATTTGGATTCTCTCATAGGTATGCTTAACTATTTGTAAAGGAAAATCATCCTGTTTTCTGATGTAATTAATTCTGCTGAAAACAAATATGATTTTGTAACATTGATTGCTGTCCTCATAAATACAAAGATTGTTCACCTTTAAAACTTTCATATTATTTCCTTCCTGTTTGAACAAAATTAAGTGCACATTTCAAATTAAATAAAATTACTTGGCATTATTATTTGCATTTGTATAACAAACTGATAAATAGTTTCAGTATCTTTGATGATACATCCCAAGTGTATCCATGGATGATGTTTTAAGTGTCCCTTCCATCTCTTTTTTCAAGAGAATCAATTAATGTGTAGAATTAACGACTACTATATTTTTTAAATTTTATTTTAAGAATTTGCCTAGAAATGCTGTCTGACTTTGATCAATGTAAGTTCTTTGTTGAAAGCCTCTATTATGAAAAATATGTACAAACAATGTTTTACTGGTTATGTGGACATTACAGTCCTTAAAAGCGTTTTTTGTACTTTGCAGGACTATTGAATAACTGATGTTTGTATAGCCATACAGCAGAGAACTTAGCTAGATAATTTTCCCCTATGAAAAATACTTTCCCCTTTTTCAATCAGCATAAAAACCCCAGTAATTTAGACCTTTACAAAAATCCCTTTTAATGCATCTCTTTTTAAAACACAGAAATTACTAACTTCATTATTCACTTCTCCAGCCTGGAATGAACACTTGGAGGCAACAAAAAATTACCTCTGGTTTTTGTAATCGGTGGAAAGTGGGTAAGAGTTGTAGCTGAGGTCATTTAGCTTCCAATCAAATAGTTAGCTACTGGATTGAATAATACACATTTAACTTCCTTGTAAAATCATTTAGTGTGATATTTAACGTACAGGAAAACACAGGAGTAATTATTCAGAGAGATTAAGTGATTTTGTATGTTAAATAAACAAATCAGTTTGCTTCAATATTTGAATAAAATAAATTTAAAACATTAAAAGAAAATGCTTTGCTCAGAATTTGGATAACTCATGCAGCAAATCAGTTGAAAGCAAACAAACAAACCAAAAAATGGTCTAAATGCACAGCATATCCTAACCACTGTGAGCTGTTTAGCTGATGAAATATAGCTGTAGTTGACATTAAGCTGGTATCCAGCTTTCTCCAAGTTTTGTAGGGCTGTTATGCAGTGGTGAAGAATAATGACTTGAAGTAATACTTTAAAACCTGATTATACGCTTTTAATTCTTTGATATGTAGCTATGTAACATTTTGGTCAAGGTCATGCTTTGGAGTTGGCAAGTGGAATTTGTTTTAATGAAAATAAAGGGAAAAGGTTGCATCTGCATTAAAATAAAAATCTAGCAGTACTCTAAATAGCTTGTTGTTGTTGTTTTAACATATTAAAGGATGTGGCAATTTTTCCAATACTAAGCAAAAGAATTCATGGTGCTGCAGAGGTGGCTTTTGTGAGATGACAGCAGTAGTTATTCCCATGTCAGACAGAGACAGAGGCACTTTCAGATGACTCCAAGATGAACCCGCCACTGGACAAAGCTGAGCTCATCAGTGACATTTGTGGCACTTCTGTGATGACATATTTAAGAAAGGGTAAACCCTGCTGTGCAACTGAAGCCAGAAGAGAGGAGTGAGGAAATATAAAAGAAACAGCCCTGTAGGCACCCAGGCCAGAGAAAAAATTGGAGGGGGTACCCTGAGGGAAGAGCCAAGACTGAGCTGTAATCCTTGGGTATTGCCATGGTGAGACAGATTTCCACACTGCAGCTCATGGGGAACCCATGCCGGAACAGGTCGATGTGCCCTGAAAGAAGCTGCAGCCCATAGAGAGCCCAAGCCTTAGAATAATGTTATTAATTTGCAATAAAAATAATTTCCCTAAGCCAAGTTGGTTTGGCATATAATGATAATAAGTGAATAATTTCCCTGTCATTATCTTCACCCATGAGATTTCCATTGTATTTTTTCATATTCAACTAGGGAGGTGACTGACAGGGTAAGTTTTTTGGCATTTTGCCTCCAGACAGGCTCAACCCACCCCAAAGTTCTTTGTAAAGGACCCATTTAATATTTGCCTGTCACTATTGACTACCAATAAACCAAAAATTAATAACTTTAATTGGATGACTTTCTGATGATTGAAATTAGGTGAGTAAAAGAACAGCTTTAATGTATTTTCTGAAAATTCCATTAACACTACAGTGGTGATCACTTATTTAGAAACATTTTGTGGGAGCATCCATAGACGGCAGGGAGAGGGAACTCTGTAAACCTGAGACACTTTTGAGAGAACATGGGTTTTTATTGCAAGGGTCGTGGGTAAAAAGGGCCTTGCCTTCAGCCACCAGCCTCGGCTGAGGGGAAGTCCCAAAGAGAGAGAGAGAGGGAGACAGAGAGTAGAAGTAAGCAAGGTAAAGTAAGAGAGGTGAGGTCAGAGGTCAGAGGTGGGCCAGGTAAGAGAGGTAAAGTAAGAAGGGTAAGATAAAAAAGGGGCGAGAACCTTGTTACAATACATTGTATCTCCTTATGAGTTGCATATTCTAATTTACAGTGACCAACCCGTGTGAGATACAAAACCTACAGACTTTGCATACAGCCTATAAGAACTGCTATATTACCATATCACTCTATACTCTAAATTCTAAAAACTATCCTCTTATCTATCTTTTCCATGATACCTTGGCAGGGTAGAGTGGGGCTACACCCTTGGGTCCCTTAGTGTCCCATTGTTTGTTACAATCACCATCTTCCTGCCTGCCATGATTACATCTCAAAGCTAGCTCTCACTTCTATTTCATTCATAGCTTTTATATTCTCAGTATCTTTTGCTAGGCAATCGTATTTGTAAGCTTTTCCTGTTCCATCTTTCCCAACAACACTTCTGTCTAATAATCTAAAACTTCACCCCAAATCCACACAGGAAGTCTTGTTCAGAGACAAAAAAACCAGTCAGCTGACATTTCAGAGAAGTCACTACAGATAAAGTACAAATTGCTGGTGTCACAGGCATGCTTAAAGAAGATGGTGGAAATGTGCAAATATTTCACAGTAATGCTGACAAACTTAAGGGATGCTTGTTAGCACTGTTTGAGACTTCTGTGCAAGAGAGAAAGGCAGTAAATTGTGCTTTATGTAAGCTTTTGCTTAGAATATAAATTTATTTTTATTCCATGTTTTTGCTTAGAATTTTACTCATTCTGTTCTCTAGATTAACAGTAAATAATTCATCTTGTTCAGAAAAAAAATCAGTATGAGAAGTAAAGATTTAAAAAAATATTTTTTGGGAAAATACTGATCAAAATGAGATACAGAATTAGATCATAATTCTATTGACTGTAGAGTTCAAAGGGATGTTTTTAGATCAGTTTGCAAAGTGAAAGTTTGCACATGTAAACAATATGTCACTCTGATTCTTTGCTATTCAGATTTATTACAGTTCATAAATCTAAAATTAAATTAAACCAAATGTAGTCTACTGCAAACTCAGGACAGCTTAATGTGACTTTACTTTTCTTTTCTGGAAAAGGTCATATCTACATTTTCTGTTGCTCTCACTTCTTGTGTGATGTAAAATAATGCAGTATTTTTTTGTAGGCTTTTTTGTTAATTCTTGACTTCAAAACTGTTTCAATATTGGTTTTGAACTGTCAATATAACAGATCCCCCAGATTCCTTTGTTGACAAAATTTTAAGGATTTTTTCTACAATCAAAAGTGGAGAAAGAGAGATAAATCAGTATAAAACTATCATACAACGTGATAGTTACTTCTGAAAGTATAAGATGCTTTTTAATCACTTTTGAGGTCATCATATATAATAATGACACCAACAAAACAATGGTATGCATTTTTTTTCACTTTGTGCTAGAATAACACAGGATGGCAAAATAGCTAATTTTGTTTCATAGTGGTCATAAAATAGAAAAAAATGTCTCATTTGTGGTTCTGTGTTACATATTGCATCCTGTGATTCCCAACGGGCTGCCTTGTAGCAAGTAAATGGCAAACAAATAGAGAACAGCTGAGGCATCAAGAACTTCTTTATTACAAAAATGACTGAGGGCACCTCAAGCAGTGTGTTCCCAACATATTACAAGGCCAGTGTCTGATTCAGCAAGACACATCATAGACACATTTGTAAGCATGGCTTTGATTGTTTAACTGAGTCAATGTCATGGACTTAAGGGCTCAGACCTTCAGATGGATAACGTCTAATTGAGATACACTGAACTATACAGTCTTTCTTGCTTAAAGCAGACTGGTAGGTTGACAAAACAAGATCAAGAGAGAGCAATGTTTTAGTATTATTATGATTATGTATTATTATAGTACATGGTTTGGCAAAACCAGAAGGCTCCAGCCATTACTGAGTCTCTATTGAACTCTCTCCTGGAAAGAAGGAGCTTTTCCTCTGCAACAAGTATGAAGGTGACAAAGGTCTTTTAGGGTGCTTTCTTCTCCAGGATAATTGAATTGAAGCTTCCAGGAGCCTTCTTCTCTTGAGTGACATTTGTTCACCCAAAAAATGGATTTATGAATACTGAATACTAGTCAAGATGACTGGGAAATAGATATTTTAAGGATTAATCATTAACAGATGATCAACAGAAAATGGGGTTAATATTCCCTTAAATTCCTCAAACAGCCTTTTTTGTAGGGTATCACTCATATTGTACTCTACCCATACTCCAGTCTGATGTTTTGCATCCATATACATACCTCCCTTACAGCAGCATGGAAGAAAGCACTAAATAAATCATCAGACAGGCTGAGCAAGAATTTAAAATCAGTTCCCATAGCTCTTGGGAATCCATGGGACAGTGCAAAACATTAATTTTTAACTCTTCCACAGTATATCAACAACAGATTTTTTACTGAATTCTTTCCTACTTCTTTTGTGTTCCAGTCATATACAAGATGAAATGTATGCTTTTTCTCAGCAATTATTGCATTTGGGATTCATTATGTTTACCTTAAAATACCCAAGGCTACCCATTTTGTCCTATCATTCTCTTAGGTCCCTCTGTTTGTAACAGAGACGAAAGCTGGGTCTTCCCATGCTTCCTTACTCCCCACAAACACCCTCTCCCTTGGGATTGTCTCTGATGGGATTAGTCCTAAGATAAGAACACAAGGTGGAAATTTCAGGAGGAACTGTCTGGATGTTCACATCATTAATGCATTCCAGACACAGGTGAGCCGTGATGATTTCAGTTGACTTTGGTACACACTGGTCTGCAAAAAGGTATGAAATGCTGCTGGAGACTGGGCCAACCAGGCTAGTTGGTCTCCAGAGGTGGCAGGCAGCTTCCATCTAAGCAGATTGCCCCCTGCCTTGACAGAGATGTTTGCAGGGTACATCCAGCCCAAAGATGGGGAATACTCACTTTTGGACATGTAAGTAAAAGCACTAAGATTTGGTCCCATATAGAGACAAAATCCTAAAGAAGCCAGGTAGGAGCTTCATTGCTTTGTAACTGTGAATCCTATAAAGCCAAAGACTGCAAACCTGTATTTTTCTAGTGAAACCTTCTTGTGTTATATACTGTATTAGCAGTATTTGGATATTTCATTTGCAAAAGATCTACTCATAAGCATCCACATAAACAGAACCATATTTCTCATGCCCGGCTCAGAGTTTTTCCTCCCCTACTCTGCTACACTGTACTGGATATGAAAAGGACATTTAGTGGAAGTATTTTCTTTCTACATTACCTGTGAAAGAAGACTGGCCTAAGGTAAGAACCTTCACTTTTGTATAGCTAATGTCAAGCTAAAAAAGCCTGTTCCTGTGAACCCATAAGTGCTGCACACTTTAGTTTCGGTGATTTCTTAGTGGCATTTTCCTCAGTGATCAGTATTAGCTCAGTGTGTTAAATGGTATATGAAAGCCTTAATTTCAAACCTGGATGCATGACAGTTTTCTTTCTGGTCATATTATGTAACTTGGCTACATTTATGGCATCATGAAGGAGACAAATTGTAAGGGTTGAAGATTTTGAAAATCCAAATGACCAACTTACAACAACAATCTACTTGGGACATTACTTCAATGTCTAATAATTATATTAAGAAGATAAATTGAGAAAGGCACCTCAGACACATAATTTTTGAAAACTTAAAAAAATTACATATTTTATAGACAAAATATTTTCTTTTTATATGTGCAAGTTTCTAATTTTATCACCTTTTATAAAAGGTTAGAAATATTTAATAAAAATGAGTGAAGATATTAAGTGCTGTTAAATCATGACCTTGTGTTGCTGTGGCTAAGGTAACAAGGTCCTAATAAAATGATCTAAATAAAAGGATATATACACAGCTGACAATTTTAATGAGCCTTAACATCTCAAGAGAAAATATCTGCATCTTCATTGGAGGGTGGTTTATTGATAAAGTTTATCCTGATCAAAACTGCAGATCTAAATAGAAAACACTGTGATTAATTTGCCAAGCTGACTCAGAAAGAAATATTCCATAGGAGAATTATCTATTAATCCATGAATCATTTTGTTTTATTTATTTATTTAAGTCTTTCTGCTAAATTACAGTAGTTCTTTCCTAGACTTTTACTTCTGTGGCTGTTAACCAAATTGTTAATGTGTATTCATCACATAAATACAGGCAAAAGAAAATATCAGATAGCTTTTCCAACCTATCCATCAATGGTCTAATGTAATCTATATTTAAAACTTACAAAAAGTAAGCCTGCAGCAATTAGGCAAAGAAGTACTTCTCAAAGGCCCTTTTTTATTGGGTGAAATTAAATCTACACGTAGTACCAAGGTATTACTTAACTCCTGAAACAAGACCTAAATTGGACAGTTGTGTAAATTAGGATTGGATCTGATTAACTAAAGATAAATGAGTTATCTCATTGTTAGCTTTAAGATATGCTTTCTTTCCCCTTTGGGCCTGCATTCGTTAGTGCAAAAACATAAATACTGGATATAGGGTGTAGTTTGTTTATTTGTTTTACAGAAAAAAGCCCAAGCAATAGCAATAGTATTAGAATTACACTATCACCTAAATGACATTTAGGTTTCACAGCTTCTAAAACCTGTGATTGTTGGTGGTGCTAATACTGTGCACTCATTTAAAGTCCTATATAAATCAAATTTTTTTATAAATTTTAAAATAGAATTTACTGATCCTTTCTAGGTTTTTTAATGTCTTATCTGTCCTCCATCTCATGCTTTATCCTTGAAGCTATCTAGGGCAGGAATTGCTTTATACAGTTCCTAACACAAATGGTGGTGTGATCTATGCTTTGAGGTGCAAGTGAGATGAAGATGCAGTTCTGCTGTGTTGATAGTTGGGAGACAGTAAGGAAAGAATTTCCTGCATTTTTGCTCATGTTTCTGAATTTATGATAATCTCTAGGTATGACTGAACTATAAAGAGCCACATTGCCACTCCACATAACCTATGAATTCACAGCATCATAGGACCCCTTTTCCCAGAAGCAGAGGATGAAATGGATCTTTAAATCAATTTTTTTATATGTATCCCTCTGGTTTATATTTTTCCCCAAGAAAGGTTGGTACAGATTACTTTTTTTCTCCACAGTGGAATTATTTAAATGCATTCCCAGATGTGTTAGATATTATCTTCTAGAGCTATAAATTAAATATTTCTACAGCCTATTCGCTCACATTTAAATTACCTTTGTCATACTTGCCTAATATACATAAGCTGGGCATATTTACATGTTATTATTTTTATTTTATTAGCATATTTTATGGGAGATTTTTGGATAAAATATTTGAATCTACAAACTTGATTTAAAAGTATGTTCAATTTTGAGTTTGCAAGTGTTTACTTTTCAACATATAGCCTGTGGAAAATCCAGTCCTAAAGACAAAATGGATTGCTGCTGAAACAGAAAACAGCATTTTTCTTTCAGTCTCTTTGATTTTTCTATATCACAAACTCAGATTTCTTGTTTAAAGCATCTATCCTTTAGTTTATGTTTGATAGGCAATTATTATTATCTAATAGGGGAAATCTCATGGATTTAAAAGATAAAACCCATGAAAATAACTGTTTTACTATATTAACTGAATAGCATTTAAGTATAATATACCGAAGACTTCAAAAGCTTTTGCATACCTCATTTTTCTTTCTCAGAATGGATATGTCATATATTTTCTGTGAGTATCTGGTTTTTCTTCCATAAGAGTTTAATTTTCTTTGTAAGCTTGTTTGGCTTACTTCACAGTTTTTAGCTGGTTTAGCAATCTCGTATGTCACCTGTCTCCTGTAAGGAAAGCCTAAAAATATTGGGGTTTTCCAGACTGGAGAAGTCTTAGTGTTGCATCTCATCATTAACTACAGCACATAAGCCTAATGTAGATTTTACATAAGCCTATTGTAGAGAGGTAGCTGGTTTAGGATGGAAATACATTTTAGGTTCATATTAATGGCACAAATGTAGATAGGTCAGCAGTCCTCTACATAGTGCTCCCCATTTTTGTTTTGGTTGATACATAAGGTCTTATCAAAGAGAGATAAAAACAATTCTTTGTAATCTACCAAATGTATTCTTTCTTATTCATGGACATTCTTATTTCCCACATAATTCAGTACTAGCACTGCTACTAAATTCCAGGGTTTAGTTCTTAGTATCTTACTTTTAGCCAAACGATCGTAACAATAATAAAAAAAAAAAACTCCACCTTTATCTTGGGTATTAGATATTTACCTATTTCTTCATGTCCCTAAGGGAAAATAAAATCATCATTACAGGAATATTACACTAAGTTAATTTAAAAACAATAAAGACTTAAAACAGCGGGAGAAGGAAAATAAAGAGCCTGCTTGTCAGCATGTTGATTTGAGTAAATTCAAACATAATGTTAGGAAATGAAGATCAGTTAAGCATATTATAGCATTAAACAATAAGATAGTTAATGTGTGCTTGAAACACATAGCAATGACAGAACTCCATGAAACGGAAAAGATTTCTTTGAATTTAAGGTGCATTTAATGAAGTTTTGGAAATTAAGAGAAGAATTAAAAGCATGAAAAAAACTAAGATAAATAATTTTAAGAGCTATATGGCCATTAGAGCTATTTCTTGACATTTGACTCTGGATATTAGTAAGAATTTAATTAGAGATTGGAAGAGACTTCTTAGAAAGGTGGTTGATGCTCCAAGCCTGTCAGTGTTTAAAAGGCATTTGGACAATGTCCTTAATAGCATGGTTTAAATTGATCAGCCTAGAATTGGTCAGGCAGTTGAATTTGAGAGTCAGTTTTGGTTCCTTTCAACCAAAATTGTCCTGTTCTATTCTATTCTATTCTGAACTGGGGGGGAGGGCATTGGAAAGTTCTCAAAACCCACAAGACTTCTTTTCAGAACACATAAACGGGCTATTTCAAAATAATTTCAATGTAAATCAGCAATTTTCTGCAGATATATCTCACCATTATAGGTATTTTTTCTGGGTTAAGGACATTGTGGCCTTCTTTTGAGAAAATATTTAAAGCTGAACTGAGTTGAAAGGGGTTTTCAGATTGTTGAAGCACTAAGTTTTATCAGAAAATAGGTGTTCTAGGGAATAATGTGAGAAATGTGGGTTTTAGAAGTGTTTTAGTAACAGAAGTTACTAGAAGTAAGTATTAGAAATCTATTAGAATAATAGAAGTGATTCTAATAATAGGAATTGCTGTTGGTTCATCATTTCCCTGTGACATGATGAATCAAGAGTCAGTCTAATTCTTCTCTGCTAGAGAACTGTTCCAGTGCTTCACAGCAGCTATTCCTGATTTATACAGATATCCATAAATTATGAATCAAGTCCTGACACAAAGTAATGTATGAAATAGTTCGGAAAAGATCATTTGAAACACTATTCTTACAAATAAAAGGCAGTATTCTCTAGAGAAACTAAATACATGTAGTAATTGTGAAAGTTTGGTCAGAAAAGAAGGATGCTATAATTTAAATTTTTCCCTCTGCTTTAGCAGCCTTATGGCAGCAGGGCTATTGTTTCTGATGACTGATATCACACACATGTCAGACAGAAGTAGCATGATAGTTACAGATCTATTCTCTTGTTCACATGATGATATTAGGAACCGCAGGAAAGAAAAAAGAAAAATATAATGCGTCATTCTCCTCCTTGACAAGACTTAAAAGTCTGTGAAAGAGCACAAATGAGGACGTATGCTGTTAAGAGACTTTTTCTTTTTCTTTTTATAAATATTCAATTACTATCCAAATACTGTTTCCAAAACTTTCAGTGTCATAGCTTCTAATTTCCATGGAAAGTATCAGTCAAGCATTTTCTAATCTTATACTAAGGACACATATCAAATTCATAATGGAAACTGATGACATTTGATATAAGCCCGCATTCATCATGAGTTGAACTTCAATTATTTTAATAAAATTTGAAGAATATTCACATAATTTTATAGTATCTGTCCTTTTTGTGTGAAAACACCACTTTCTTGAAAAGTGTAATCTCAAAAAGACCCTGTTTGCAATATCCATACTTCTCAAGAGAAAGGTTCTTTTTTGACATAAGTACTTCTTGCATTAAAAAGCTTTTTTACCTGGTAACTGCACTTGTAAGTAAAGAGAAAGCTAAAAAATTCAGCACAACAGTAGTACCTACAGAACACCTGACAGCAGGTACATTCATCTCCCATTTTTAGATGGATAATTCCATATTTTAAAAATTTCACGAATTACTGAGTCAAATATTAATTGATTCAACTGGCATCTCTACTGTGCATTCATCCTCAAAGAGGTAGATTGGAAAATGAATGAGATTAATTCCCTGGAAGATTACAGAATCTAGCAACTCTCTACTTTCTAGCTCCCAAGGAATAAGCCTTACATTTAGACAGTTATACAAGTTGCTTGAAGTCAGTCTGTGTGACTAAACTATGTGTGAGTAATAAAAATGTTAAAAAAAACTAACAGCCCAAAGCAAAACAAAAATTAAATACAAACTAAAAACCCCATCAAAACAAAACAAGGAAAAAAGACCCCCACAAAACTTCTGACTATTTTTCAGATGGAAATAATATGTAAGAATGATATGGATGAGCGGATTCTGACTACTGGAAGAAACAGAATTCAGCCTAAAATGCAATGCTTTAATACCAGTAAATATTATATATGAATTATTGATTGTAGTCTAAAATAATGAATCCTACAGTCTTCAGCAGGCATATTTCCACTTCACTGAAAAAGATTACATAAGAAATTATCATAAAATTGTAAGAATTAGAGGTTAATAACATATAACTAAATTAATCTTTCCTAGTCACTGCAAAATAATTCTACACTCTTCTCTAGAAAAATCTTTCCAATATTTCCTACTCTGTTTAGAAAATAATGACATGCTCCTGATTCTGATAATCACACTTCCACTGTCAAGCACAAAATTATTAGAATACATGCAATATTCACATCAGGTTGTTAGAACTATGTATATTTCTCCTAATGTACACACACTAATAAAAAATGTGTCCTATTACTACTGATTATACTAGAATTTCAGAGTGGTTTTAATTGGAGTATTTTGTCTTAATGAGAAGTTCTGTTTCCTCTTTTCTGCTAAAAATCGGTGCAGTAACTTCAGAGATATTTCTACTGCCACAGTAATTTAACAGTTCAAGACTTCCTGACATACTGTCTTGTTACTTCCACTTCTTTGAGTCTGTTATATTTACCTTTTTTTCTTTTTGTAAATCAAGACTACCAGGGCAGCCAGTCATTTTTGCTATTCAATTTACCAATGCTTTTAGCATAATTAAATTCCTAAATTACTATTTGATTTATGTGTGCTTTGAACATTAGACAATTAAGTGCTCTGGAAAGTAAACTGATACCACTGATTAAAGGGTGGGATTTTGTTCAGGTACAACCATCAATAGTACTGGAAATAGCTCAGCAAGTTGCACAGGGGAACATCTTAAATGTCAGCATTCTGTAATTAGATCTAAGAAACCATCTGAAATAGTCATACCATATCAAAGTTAAATGTTTCACAGTGTTCCCTTATTGCCCAGAAGTTTCTTAAGAAAGACCATAAATATTTTAAGGCATCATTTTGGATGAGGTAGCTTAAAGGTATGTCAGGTGATGGTATTGTGATAGCAGCACCAAGGCACATTGTTACAGAGAGTTTATCAACAGAACTATCAACAGAAAAATCAAAAGTTCATTCAAAGTATTTCTGATTATTATACACACTTCAAAATAGCTCCTTATTTAGTTGAGAAAGACATGCTACCATTCATGAAAGATGTACTTCAAATACAGTTAAAAATATTCAGACTTTTTTCCTCTAATAATTTCTTAGTTTTAGCAGTGTTTCCACATGACAGTGTCTGGAGTTGTAGAAATAATTAAAAAAAACAAAACAAAACAAAACAAAACAAAAAAACCACAACTGGACTGAAGTATGTTTTGGCAGCTGGTGTAGTTCTTTTGGTGGGTTTTTTTTGTTTTTTTTTTTTTAAAAAAAACCAGTACTGATTGTATGAAACAGCAGATATATCACACCATTTTCTTGTTTTCTTTTGGGAACGTGGGTATGTTTGTGCATGCATGTGTGTGCAAGCGTGGGAGAAAGGTGGGAGAAAGATGTGACAAGTTGTATCACCAGGGGGCTTTTTCTTCTCCAATCTCCATAGTGACTGACAGCTAGTTATTTCAACAGATTCAAAGGAGCACTGGTCTTCACAAGTTTAATACATTCACGCACCAGGGAAGGCATTTTACTGTGCGTATGGCAGTTCTGACAACTCCTTGAGATACTATTCTGTTAAGAACAGACCACTTTTAATGCATGCAATGCCAGACAAAAATAGCTCGGTAGCCCAGTTTTTAATATAGTTGATTCTTAGACAACAAAAATAATCCCCAATATACTGGCTACTACGTGAAAAACAGATTGTGATTTCCACAAGCATTTTCTTGGTTTAAAATTGAAAATTTAGAAAGAAAAATCACTTCCTATTTATTGACTGAAGCTTTGTTACTGAAAAAAAACCCACTTTGAATGTTTGTGTGACACTTAAGAGTTATTCAGAACTGTTACAGTCCTGAAGTCTCCAATAATGGTGTCTTTATTAATATTCACATCTATGTGCTATTCTGTGATTTGAATAAAAGCAATAGAATTTAAGAAGGAAACTAATCATTCTTCTCCTGAAAGAAATTAAAGACCCCTTCTTGGCTTTAGTTTAAATTTAAATGTTCAGGTTCAATTAAAAAAATAATTCTATTTGCAGAATGAATCTACTGCAAATAGTCTATTCTACTTAATATGATTTTATGTACTGAACTACTCTACTTTTAAAGCACGAAGGAAGTGACCTCATGCACTAAGTTTAGACCATCTCTACATGAAGTGAATTACCTCATAAAGGCTCAAATAAAGTCATTCTGGATCTATGACTGAGCAGATCGCACCGATCTGAACAAAAAAATTTACACTGTGATTAGTAAAAATCACACTTCCCATTTACAATTAAATATAGTGAATAAAAATCTGTAATCACAAAAACCCATACAGATCATGGTACACAGATATGACTGTTTCAGAATATAATAATAATTCACAAACCACTTTTACTTCAGAGCAGTTTCATTTCAAACTATACATTGCTTTCAGTACCACTACTTAGAACACTGGGAAAGTGTTCTGACTAACTATAGGTCTGCAATTTTAATAAGATCAGATTTTCTTTTCATTTCGCAGTGGCTGACTTGCAAAGGGACTGTGAATAAGAATGTTTTAGGACAGCCAGGCAAGCAAGAAAACTCCTATATTCCTCTAAGAGAGAAAGAACATATTTTCTGGTACTTTTTTAGAAGCTCTATTCAAAACAATTCAGCACTCATTAATCCATGCAATGCAACAGGCCCAACTGTCACAGAACAGAAAGCTCAAACTGTATATATGATATGTCAATCAACCATAAAGTGTACAGTTGAGAGGAAAATTACTTTCTTAATTAGAACTAATTAAGTAGTCAAATCTATAAATAAAGCAGCTTTTTAAAAGGAAATAACTTGATAATTGTAAAGAAAAAACTTCCAGTGTACTGATAATGAAAAGTTTGAAGGGGTGGTACAATTTGAAATACTTTGTATCATATATGCCATTCCTATTACAGATGGAAAGCTTTGCATCAAAAGTGTCATAGAAAGATGCAATATGCAGTGAAGACTTGATGCTCTATTAATCTCAGAAAAGATGTAGAGAAGTATTTTTCAGCATACTGTTAATGCTTTCTAATAATGATCAGAATTGTAATACCACATTTTCCAAATGCCCTGAATTTTCCTGCTGGTTGGGTCAATTTTCCTACATAAATTGCTGTATGTATGTATGTCTAATATTAAAAGGTGGATACAAATCTCTGGGTTTAATTGCATATACAACCTTTGTTTGTTGATGTCAACTTTGACATCTGAAATTGTACATAATGTGTATATACAAAAGTTGGCATATAGGTTGTGCAACCAAAAATACGAGCATAAAATTGTCAACACCTTTTCTTTTTTTTTTTTCACATCCAAATTATCATCCATATGCCTAATATATTTTCCTTCTATCTTCCTCCAGGCTTCAGGCTAAATTTGGTTCTGCTTGGCAGATACCAACAAATGTGTGAAAAGCAATAGAAACATTGTGTAATAATGACAAGAGAACAAAGCTATTGAAATAGTTATCTAGAGCATTCTTCCAGAGAATAAAAGATGCTTAATTAGCAACTATTAGGATATTGCCTTGCTAGAGATCATATATTTTGTCTTTAAATGCAGGTCATCATGGAATAATTTTGACATTCAGTGCTAAAATATCTCAATAGATGTATTTACATTAAAAACAAATCAACACAAAACAAAAAGATCTTAAAAGACAGACCTGACTGTGGCAGAATGAAAAGCTCAGAAACCCCTTCATATTTGACTACAAGTACAAAACTAAAAATATTTGCATTCCCTCAGCATGATAATGCAGGTATTGTTTTCTAAAGAATCTGTAGTTGTGAAAACATCATGATGAAGAAGCATCTCTGCTGTTTAATTACTAATATCTGTTTAGATGAGGTAAACCTATGAGAAAATATTACTCCTGATAGTATTAATATTGTTATATGGCTGTTGGGGTTTTGGGGTCACTCTATATTATATGCAGCCATACTGAAAAAGAAGCCTTCAGAATCTGAACTCCATTATGGTTTGAAATTTATGTCTGCTATATGTGACCACTGTGTCAGTTGCTTTTGAACCATACTGTATTTTGAACCATGCTAAATAAGTGACAATAGCCCCAATTAGGTTTCTCAGACCCAGAATGCAAACTTAATTTAAAGGTATTTTTTCACTATTCTGAAGTGCCTAACCTCAAGAAGCAGACTAATGCACTCTGGACACATCCTTTGCACACCCTTTTACTCAGTCTGATCTAAATCAGGAGCAGAAACAAACATAAATGGAGTTCTTCATAAATGGAGTGTAAGACCTGTGGAGAAACCAAGGCCACAGCTTGCATACAAATCTTCACAGGAAATCATTATGCAAATCATTGGTGGATTACACAACCTAGACATTAAGGGGTTTTTAGCATAAAAAGTTTAGGCCACTGTTTTGTTACAATCCTATATGAAAAAAGAGAAAAATAGTGTGGAAACCTATACATGGCAGTTATTTTGAGTGTGTGGAGAGAGAGAGAGGGAGAGAGAGAGAGAGATAGAAGTTAAAACATACTCATAGCTAATCACATTTTGATTTAAGTAAAACAAGTTACTAAAGTTACAGGAGTTATGCGTACACAACTAAGGACTAACACTTTGTCTAATAAGAATAGACAGTGTTACTGCTAATCCAGTTTTCTCTTGGGTATGTCTATCCTCTACTTCATCCTTGAAAACCAGTGGTCACTGTGTCTGAACTTAATATTCATATAGTTTATAATTGTACTAAGTTGAAGAGATCTCTAATGACACTAGGCATAAAATTATAAATACATTTCTCTCCAAACAATACCAACTTTCAGCCATTTCAGTAGGTTTTCAGCATGTCTGCTTGTTGTCTCTCTTTAATCCTACCTGAAGTGTTTTTTTTAAGCATGAGAGCTCCTCTTTGGTGCTGTGATGCCCAGTCCCAGCTAATCTTTAACTGAGGGCAAAAGAGTGGGCAACAAGCAGCAGGACCCTTGTGATTCAGTGCATGCTAGGATGAAAGGTAGAAGACCTTCTTTCAGAGGGAGGAGGACAGATATCAGGGAGAGGAAGATAGAAGAAAATGGCATCTCAGGCTTCTGAAACCTTGAAAGAAATGAACACCCTGCTGATGTCTTTAATAGTTCATAACAACAGCTGTCTTCCACTTGTGAATGTTTCCTATGATGTGGCACTTCCTCATATGACATTCTTCAGTTCCATCTACCTCTTGTATTGCTTCACGCCTCACTGCACCACAGGAGGCATCATATTGCAAAAAATTCTTCTCCTGTGAAGTGCCTAAGCACCACAGGTATAGTTTCTCTCTGTCAGAATGAAAAGAATCTTCATTGCATATTGCAGGTTTGGGATTTTTCTGGTTGTTCAATTTAGTTGGTTTTTTTCCCCTTTGTTTCATTTGTTTGTTTGTTTTTCCCCAAAAATAAACCAGTAACAATGAAAACTATCTGACATTGTAAACAGAAACTAACATTGCAACAGAACTCAGTTAAATTGTCACATACATTATGGCGAGACTTTGTTGCATAATTTAGATCTAATGTGCTTTTAAGTACATGAGACTTCTATATACGTATATGAGCATACACAGATGTCATGTACATCTATGATGCTGTTTAAATAAAAATGAGAAGTATACACAGAAATATATGTATCTGTAAAGTTTTTATATATATATATAATGTTATCTAAAGTTTCTAATGCTCAGTGTTTAACACCGCAAATACAAATATCAGTCTGAAGACAGCCTTTGGATTATTCTGTTAAGTATCTCACTGCATTTCAGGAGTATTTTTTGATATTTGCTTTCTTTACTGTTCATTGAAGGGTAACATACAAAGAGTTAGACAGATATACATGAACCAATTTTATGATCTCAAAAGCTCCAGTGACTACTGAGTAGATATTTTTTCCCATTTGATCAAACAATAAAAAAATTGAAGGCTCAGTCCTGCATATGATTGGACATATGAAGAATTTTACACCCATAAGTAGCTCCTGGTGATATTATTAAATTTCTGGAAGTTAAATTTTTCAGAGCATGCAAATATAAATATAAGCAATATATTAACTATTAAAAGCATTATTTTTGCTATAGATATGCTCTTTAATTATACATTTTATTTGACAACAACCCATTTAAAAACATTCTATTATAAAACATTGCTTGACCTTTTTTTTTTTTTGAATATGGAGTTTTAAAGATCTATTAAAATAAATCTTAATGGATTATTTAATTATTAATTATATAAATTGTTTTGAACCCTAAACAACATAATGCATTGGTAAAAAATCCATTGCTATAGCTTGCAGTTATGAGATGACTGCATAAAAATGTGTACTTTATAATCTTAATTACTCTTAATTAAACTTTAGAGTATAAAGCAGGGCATTCTGTAAGAAAGCATTCACCTGCTTCTAACAGTCTAGATCAACTATTTGTTTACAACAGATTTTGTCAGGTTGGTTTTTTTTTCTTTTTCAAAATTGGTGATACATGCTCAAATTTTGAGGCTTTTGACAAAGGTTTTAGTTCAATATAAAACTAGATCACTTGAATGGTGCTCTTTTTGTTTTAGTCAAATTGACTAAAGGAAAAAAAATCAGGAATATTTTTATTTAACAAATTCTAAAACATATTTGAAAAATAGTACTTTCCCAGGAAATCGATGTGAGTTTATTTTTATATTGAGCATGCCCGCAAAAAAAAAGGAAAAAAAAGAGGTGTATTGTGTATTCACCTCACTTTCTAATACAAAGTTGTTATTTCCTACAATGGTTACAGATATGCCAATAAAAACATCTTCAATGCAAATTAATGAAAAGTATTGTAGCACCCAGTAAAGTCTTACAAAATATTTATTAGTGAAGAAATACAATACAAAAGATTTTAAAGGTCAGATCCTACAATGCTTTGCTGAGCAAGGTGGAAATCAGAAAAGAATGCAGAATCTGACACTAGCTAATTTATTTCTATTATGAGATGGATGTGTGATCTCTGTATTGCATTAGTCATTTAGGTCCAGATAATGACATAAAATTTAATCATAAATTTTCTTTTTAGTAACTGTCATTTAGCCCTTTATTTATTAAATATATATGTATTAAATAACTTGAAGTTTACAGAAGACATTGAAAACTTCGTTGCTTAGCAAAAGTGCACAGACTTCTTTGGGTGTTTGGCCTGCCTAAGGACTGCAAAAACAGGCCTTAGGGAAGATCTAACAGGAAACCTATTAGGTGACCATGAGATCACACACTAATCCTACCCTTAGGATAAAATCTAATCCTCTCTTTCAACTGAAGTGCTAAATTCCTCCTGGCCTGTCATCAGCACTTGCATAATTACTTCTTTCTTACTTTTGTGTGTGTGTGTCTAAAAGAGACCGTGTAATATCAAGCTTAATTTATCAATAGCTCCACATCCAGGCACCACATTTCACATCCTCAACTTTTTCGTTGGTTTTTCTCTTACACACATCAATGACTCATTCTTTGTGAAGATGGTTTAACCCCTAATTCAACTCATTATGCCAAATTATTATACTGTAACCTATGCTTATGACATAATAATGATTTAATTAGAAGTATTAAGACTATAATACTTATACTGAAAACACATACAAAAGAATACAAAAGTAATTGTCTGATAACTTCAATGGTTGTTTTCCATATCTGTCTGTAGGTTTCTGGAACTGTTCTGCCAAATTGTTTTTACTTATGTCAAATTCTCACTGGAGAAGATGTGAGATTTCTAGCCAGAAAGGTAAGTAGAGAAAACATGGCACTTGTTCATTCCACACAGATTTAGTAATTTGCATATTTCAAGGTTTTAATTGTTAGAAAAGTTGGTAAAATACTCTGTCTCTAGTAGAGAATGACATTTAGATCTTCTAATGAATTGCATTCTAAAAAAGAGTGCCTTCTTCCATGTATTCAAAACTACTTGAAAGCCACAGCTGTATGCAACAGATGCATACAATATGCTGTTATTTCTTTGGAAACTCCTTTTATGAACTTTTTATTCAGGGATGACCCAAGCTACACTAAATATTTTATGCAATTACAGTATGAAAAGGAGAACATTATTTAAAAAGTGATGCTACATATGTTTTGGGTTTTATTTTGTGGGTTTTGTGTGGGGCTTTTTTGGTGTTTGTTGTTTGGAATTTTGGTGGTGTTTTTTGTTTGTTTGTTTGTTTGTTTTTGTGGTTGTTTTAGTAAGGTAAATATATTATTCAAATGAACAATACAGAGAATTTCTGTCTGGTCAATAATGCAAAGCTTCATCTTCTGTGATTTTGCTGGCAGATTTAGTAAATATTTATTGAGTAAGACTAGAAGGATTCAGTAAGACTAGAAGTGAATTTATTTAGTTCTGTAGTCTCAAACCTTTTCTTGAATATACAGCATGTATATTCATCTGATTCAAAGACTTCAGTTGCTACATATTCTACTAGATAATTTTTGATGGTTAGATATTCTTTGAGCTGCTTATTTTCAGTCCCTTTTGAAAGTCTCTAACTAGAGACAAACAAAACAGTCCAAGAGCTATTTTTTCCTCTTTGCTCAATAGCAGTAATTTTAAAAATATTAAATAATATAATAATTTTCTCATTCACCAATATAAATGATTGAGAAAAAAGTGCGGAGTGAAAAACAATTCAGGCCTTTTCATAGTATTATTAATAACTGCATTAGTTCTCATATTTATTTTTTTGGATCTATATTTGCTGTTTAATGTTTTTGTAGCTGAAAAATTTTATATGAAAGGTCCCTATACTAAAAAAAAATAACAAAACATGTGGTATAATGCTTAAAGTCAACTGGAATTTCAGGTATACAAACATCGAATCCTGTCTTCCACATATCACAGCACTCAGCTCAATATGTAGATTGAACAAATATGAAAACATACAGAAAATACTGATAGTAATATCAGGCTTTCTCAGGTAGAAATTAAAAACTAATCAGCAAAAGGAAACAATAACAGTAGAAGATTACTTTTATATCCATGTTATACTTTTCTGAAATGATTTTGATTATTGCACCGAAACTATGCAAATCTGAACTCCAAAATATGTGTACGCAACATATTAATAATGAAAGCAGTATCAGTCATTAAATTTACTGAAACTGATGTTCAGATCTTCAGAAAAAAAAAATACAAAAAATCTGTTTGGATGAAGACAAACAGAAACCTTACCCAAAATCAGTGTTATTAACACTAATATTAATTTGGACCATGTGCCCCTTTAAAATCATAATTTCTTTTTAAAATTTGCAATCTGTATATGACAATATTCATTTCCTGTCTTAAACCACTGGGAGTATTGCTGTGTAAGTTGAACAGTTACACATTTCAGTGGCAGAAGTGATGTTTGAATGCAGCTTTTATTAGCTTCCTAAGTGCCCAGTGCTGTTCCCATTGGCAGTGCTCCCATTGACTTCAATCAGGGCAGGAACAGGCCCTAATTTTGTAAGGCACTTTAGGATCCTTTGGGAAGAAAGGTGTTAGAAGAATACAAGCCATAATTATCAATTAGTTGTCAACAAAGCACCCTCACAAATATCTCCCATGGTCACAGAACATCATATCATAATTTCATATTTCAGTTTGCTGTAGAAATCTTAATGCTGCTACCAGATTATTTGTCCAGCCTCTGGGACACTTTGTGATACCATAATTTCCAAATCTGCCATGAAGAATTTTGATGCCTGTGTAACAGGAAAAAAAAAAAAAAAAAAAAGGCAACCAAAGCAATTTTTTCTAAGATTAGATAAAATAAGATAGATCAAAATGCCTGTCTCTCTTCTGACTCTGCTGCCCTAACTGCAGCTAAAACATCCTTTCCTTTCTATCCTTTCTAAGAATCTGACATTAAATGTTGAAAGGCTGCACTTATCTAAAAAGATGCTTACAAGCTTAAGTTTTAGTGATATTCTACATATTAAATACCCTCTGTTCTGTATGTTTTTACTTTTGCATCTCTTCATTTAGACAGTTAAATTGAAAACTTTGATTTAACTTCTGGTAAAAAAAATACTTGCTTTAAGAGTCTCTGCCCTGAGAATAACTGTTTTTTTCTCAGTATTAATAAACAACTTTGACAATGTTCACCTTTTCAATATTTAAAATGCAGAGATAGATATACATTGACCATATTCTCAAATCATGAACTCACTAAAATGAGCTCCTTTTTTATCACTGTGGTCATTTAACTTGTTTTAACATGGAGAGGTCCAAGGCCTCTTAGCAATTGTTCACTCACCTCCTAAAAACCCTGTGAATCCCAAAAATAGGTATGACCTGATTTTTACTGAGCTTAATGAAAACAACAACAAAAAACCAACTACTCTTATTGAAGTGTTTGAATGACAGCTATTTGACATCTTTATAATTCATTCAAATCCTGCAATCTCTATCCAAATAAAAAAACCTCTACCTTGTTTAAGAAAAGACAAATTGAAGACATTCAGAACCTATAGCTACTTATATATATAGCTTTACAGTTCAAATGTCTGAATAAATAAAAATATTCATAAACCCTCCTAGCACCTTCCTGCCTGGCTTAAACATTATTATCAGTAACCTTTTCTAGCCAGCAACATTCAACAGAAAACAAAAAGCAAGCATTTCAGAAACTGAACTAGCTTTAGGTTTGAAGGCCCTCAGGCCTTTTCAAACATATCAAATGCTCTGTGATACACACACCTAATTGTATATTTTCTACATGAGCAAACGCAGAAAAAACCTTTCCTTAGGAAGAAAATACTTTTGTAAGAGTAATCATAATCCTAAAGTGTTCAGAAACACTTCCTTCTACATTAGACAAACCAGAACTCAGATTAAGTATTGCTGTAAGTCTGTATATTTCAGACATATATTTAAATTCCAAATCCCAAACACAGAAGTATGTAACACAAAAATTCTGATGGAACTCAATGGGACAACTCACATAAATCAAATTTTCACACGTGGAAGTAGTCAGAGAATCAAAATCTACTTTGGAAATTTTGTCTTAGTTGCTGTGTTAAATGGTTTTCTGTTTGGGTTGTGAAGTAATAATGAGTTTTGATTAAGTGAACATTTGTGAGGGCTTACATCAACACACAGACCTGGAGATAAGGGTACCTAAGTCTACGACAAAAATAAAAGAAAACAGTATGTAACTGTAAATTGAAATTACATATTGTTGAGCAGAGCAAAGATGGGAACTTTTTGGTATTATACCATAGATGATTATATAGAGCAGTAAGTAATTCTCAAACTTTTAAGCAGCAAATAAGGCAAAAATAATACATACTTCAACATTAAAGAATAATAAATCTGAGTTATTTGGACAATTGCTCATAAAATAAATAGTATGAACATAGACTGATGAGATGGGGGGCTTCTTCCTCCATAATTAAATCTCTGATTCTAACTGAATCTAGCAAAAACTTCTTAGTAATCCAAAAAGTCTTAAGAAATATTTAATTACAGATAACATTCGGTATATAAAATATACTAAAAATTATAGAACACATTCATTGTATAAAATTCTGTGTGGATGAAATATTACCCATCGTAAATACATTCAACTAAATCTCTACAAACTGGTGAATTTAGAATCATTATCTTAATTACTTCTCATACTTTTAGAAAAAAACTTTTTGCAAGAGAGTAGTAACTTTTTATTCTTTAGGAAAAAGTATTCTTAAGGGAGAATTAATGTATATGTTAGTACAATATGCATTAGTAGACTCCTAACATTTAAAAAATTATTAAGTAATATATTGAATGATAAAACAAATAGATTCTACTGTTCAACATGATTCATGGCACATTGCCACTAATTTGTTGGAAGTTATTTGTCAGGCCAAAAAGTTAAAAATAAACATTTCAAACCAATCAGAAACTGTCAGTAAGGAAATCACTTTATGACTTCCAATTACTCTGCTGGAAAGCTTCATCATATAAGCATTGTCTAATTATATGGGAAATACTCTCTTTGAGACAAGGTGCATTAAAAAAAATTAACTAGGGAAAATGATAAAAAAATCATAATTTGAACTGCGTGGTGCCCCAGACACATGCACATATAAATGCATGTTTATGCAGGTATGTATTTGTGTTACAACTTCACACTAATGACATAAAAAGTCCCACCTAAAACACTTTTCTTTGACAATCCTCAGGATTTTGCTTAAGCTACAAAGAAGCTGCAAAACCAAACATGCCTTTTCACTGCCTCACAATGTAAGAATGAAGAGAGGAGAAATGTAGACCACATGATTCTCCTTAGAAAATCAATAGCTATTTAGAAGAGTACAATATTTTTCTTTAAAAGAAATAAACACACTGAAGAACAATAGCTTAGATCCCTTTGTACACAACTCTGCTCTGTACTTAAAATAAAAAGCAGCCTTCAAAGCAAAGGCAGGCAGTTTGATTCACTAATGTGTAGGGAAAAAATGACAAGGAAACATAAAATTAAAATAAAAATGTGCTACTGTTAACTCTCTTTCAAAGAGTTAGAATGTTTTTAAACATTAATGTTATAAATTTGAAGAACCCATCAATACACAGTGTTTAAAATAATTTCCACCACCGTATTGACTACATTCCATGATATGTTTGGATGGAATTAAGCAAAAAAATCCACCCTTAAAAAACCAAACATAATTTAATCACTGAAAAAATGAAACAGTCTTAAGAAATAGCCAAAGCTGTAACTGATAGAGATGTTATAACCAGTTGAGATTTGAAATAGCAGGGAATTTTGTTTCCCTTTGTAGCAGGGAATTTTCTTATGCATGGTAGGTAAAAAACAGTCTCTAACAGGAAGAGAAAAAACTTTTAAAAAAAATCCATACAGTGTAAAGACATTACATGCTTCCAAAAAAGTAAAATCAATAGGAGAATTTTCATTCACTTCAAAACCATCAAATATACTGATTAGGCAATTTTTCCTTTGATGCACTTTTCATCATCACTAAAAGAAGATATTTATACTTGGGAATAAATGATTCAGCAGAATATTCATTCTTTGAAAGTGGTTCAAGTTCTCTGATGTTAGTGTAAGCGCTTCTTACAAATTCGAAAACAGAAAAATGTACATATTCTTGAATTTTGAGCTTAATGTGAAGCATATTGTAATCTAGATATTTTGGTTTGTTGTAAGTTACCAGATGCCATCTAACCAGATGTGCAGCACTGTGCGTAACTACACATAAACTCATGTAACCATCATTACACCATCATTACATCACCTATAAAGAGTTGAATGTATGGCTTAAAAAAAAAACCCAAAAAATAGAAAACTACTTAAAATTGAATAATTAACAAATATTAGATAAACTTCATGACATTTTCAATTCAACTTAGCAAACTGGCAATGTAAAAATGCTTTTAAAATGTTTAATTTTCCACATTTTAAAAAATAATTTACAATGATAAAATTGTATCATGGCTGAAGACTACCAATGCTGAGAACAACCCTGCTTTCATTTTCAGCAGAAAGCATCTGCCACTGGGACTAACAGCTTTATTATAGTCGTAACTAAAAAACTGATTAGCTCACCTAAGTTCAGCAGTTAGAAAGGGAACAAATCTTTGTCATTACTTGTAATAATTAATTGCATAATTAAGCACTGTTATGAATTCAGTATTTTAAAACTAAATTCAGATATCTAAAAGAGAGACCTTGAGAAGTCTTGTCTTTCTCAAATATACATTTGTTGTGTGTCTATTTTTCCATTTTACTGGACCAATTAATTGTTATAGTAGTAAACTTATAGAAAGTCAATTTCAGGCCAGTTTTGAGATGTGATATTATGTAAATGTAAAAGGCAGAGGCTTAAAACACTGTAATATTACTGCTCCTCAATCCATATTCAGCCCCTTGAAAACTGGATTTGAGCCCAAACTTTTGTTCCTAGCAACCCCAACCCAAAATTTGTATTACTATACTAGAACAGTTGAAGCACTGTGTGACTGGACTGACTTTTTGGTGATTATGTGGATATAGCATTTATGTCCTACATATGCTCTATGAGGAACTTTTGTTCATTCCAAGCCTAAAAGCTCTCACAACTCACATAGAAATATTCTTACATCACAGTAAAGACAATTTTAATTAAAGAAATAAAAGCAGATAGAAGTGTAA